>PVHY01004458.1:0-93968 GCA_004024945.1 Uropsilus gracilis
GGGGGGGAGAGAGAGAGAGAGAGAGAGAGAGACCTGAAAGTAGACACCATGTCTTTGAATTCCTTTGTTAATGCACTCTGAGCTAGATACAGAGAGTAAGAGCTATAACAAGACATCAGTAAAATTAGACTTGTAAGCTCTCAATATCTGAAAACTCAATGGCTAAGAGAAAAGAGCCCCTCACTTTGAAGATTTAAAACACAGATATATGGATATAAATAAGGTAGAGAATTGAAAAGTAACAAAGAAAAATCAATGAAACCAAAAGCTTAGCTCTACAAAAATACGGATTTGATCTTTGATAAACTTTTAGCTAGACTGACTAGGAAAAAGAGAGAAATGTTAACTTATTGATGGGAGAGGGGAAAGCTGGGCATGGTGGTATGCGCCTTTAAGCGCAGCCTAGAGTGCAGCTGAGACTAGGAATCGTTTGAGTCCGTGGGTTTGACACCTGCCCAGGGCAACACAGCGAGACCTAGTCTCAAAAAATAGCTGGGTGTGGTGACACATGCCTCTAATCCAGCTACCTGGGAAAATGAGACTGGGGATCCCTTGAGTCTGTGGTACCCCAGGCAAAATAGCAAGATCTATGTTCAAAAAAAAAAAAAAGAATGAGGAGAGGGGAGTAATAAAAGCTGAAAATCTTAGGACAAATCAACCTTTGTAACAGTGATTTTTTTTTTTTATATAACAACAAAAGCACAAGTTTTTAAAAGGGGGGGGACACTTCAAATTACCTAGTCTACTCAAGATTAAAATGTTTGTACCTGAAAGGGCATTATTCAAAAAGTGAAAGAATAACCTACAGAATGAAAGTATTTGCTGGGGCTGCCAATATGCCATCCATACTGAGAAAGACCCAGAAATTTTGGGGCCACATAAGCCATGGCCACCGCAGCATCAAGAAGCACCCAGAGGCTGAGGTAAAGCTGGTGGCATGCATTATCACAGGATCTTCTTTGACAAATATCACCCAGTATTTCCCAAAATACTCTGGGAAAGGTGGTGTGAAGCATTACTACTTAAAGAGAAATCAGAGCTTCTACCTGTCAACCTCAATAAACTGTGGACACTATTACTGAACAGACTTGGGTAAAATGCTGCCAAAAACAAGACTGGAGCTGCTCCTATCATTGACGTGTGAGCAGGCTACTACAATGTTCTGGGGAAGGTAAAGCTCCCAGAACAGACTGTGATCATCAAGAAGGCCAAATTCTTCAGTGGAAGAGCTGAGGAGAAGATCAAGGGAGTGGGAGCAGCCTGTGTCCTGGTAGCTTGAAGCTTGGAGGGAGGTTCATTAAATGATACAAAGTGCTTTTCTCAAAACAAAAAACAAACAAACAACTTTTTGATTTGCAAATCATGAAACATGTATCTGATAAGGAACATATATACAAAGAACTCTCAAAACTGAACAGAATTGCCAATTAGTATTAGGTCAAATTAAACAGACATTTCTCCCATTAAGATATACAATTAATCGATAAGACCATGAAAAAATGTTTAACATTATTTATCATTAATGTAGATGGAAATTTGTTCAATTTGAAAAACAGCCTGGTAGCCCTTAAAAGACAAAATTTTGAATTGCTTTATGATCCAGCAACTCCACTGCTATGTATGTACCTAAAAATTTCTACACAAATACTCACAGCAGCATTATTCAAAATAGTCAAAAAGTAGCAACAACTCAAATATCTGCTGACAATTGTGTCATGTCCACACAGTGGAATATTATCTAGCAATAAAAAAGAATGAAGTAGTGATAATACATGCTATAGCCGTGTGAATAATCTGTTAGTTCAATCAAAAATTATGTGATTCTATTAAGACAAAATGTCAGAGAAGGCAAATCTACAGACAGAAAGATCAGTGGTTGATAGGAAAGGGCATGCTAATGGGCATGGAGTCTCTTTTAAAGGTGATGAAAACACCCTGAAATTAGATAGTAGTAATGTATGTACAACTCTGTGTATATAGTAAAACTGCTGAACTATCTTCATTAAAAGGGTGAATTTTATCATAAATGAATTAGATCTATATGAAATTATATATATATGCATATATATATATATATATATATATATATATATATATATATATAAAATACCTAAACAGTGACATCTCAGAGGCTCACCCAAACTATGATTTCCCTGGTCTGTCAGACTCAACAACTACATCTTAAACATGATTGAACACTTGGAAGGAACATTCTTACCTCTTCTAAATAAATATTATCAAGATCATATGGCGTTCTGACAGATTCTACCATCCAACTCTCAGGTGTATTCAAATTCAGAGTGAACAGAGGCGACTGTGGCATATCCAGAAATTTTGCTATTGGACCCTTAGCCAAGCTGTTCTCTGAAGTGAAAGTAATCTCTGGCTCTAATACATAACGGTAAAAGCTGAAATTGAAAAGAAAAATGTTAGTTTTTTAATGCAATCACGGTCCTTGAGTTTACAGACATCCATTCATACAGGTAAACAACTAGATTAAAATAAACTAGATCTGTATGATTAGAAACTAGATTTCCAGACTGAGAACCAGAATCATCTCCTGACCTTAACTACATTTCCTATGTTTGTTATAGATGAAGAGTAAGGTTGGATTGAGAGAGATCATTCCATCCAGCACCGCAGCTCAGATCACAAGGATTTCCTAGAAACCTGCCTTCCTTGATGAGAAAAACTCATTTTCATCTTAAAATCCTAAATGATGACTAGAATCTCAAACAAGTCCTGAAACAATGTACGTAAAAGTTTAAACACTTCTCCTATACAAGGTCAGTGGTGGAGCTGGAAAGCTTTTCAAAAACAATTCATTTTTAATCTAACCTATAGAACCAGCACATACCCTATAGCCCCAATATGTGCACACTATTACGATTAAACACTTTTTATTCACTTTTTTCATATGATCAGTCCAGATAGTATACAACTAACACTGCCTTCCTATTCAAGATTCATACAAATGAGCCCTAGCAAGCTTCTTCTGATATATATTCAGATTTGAAATGCTTGTTTGAGATGAAAAGGTTTGGGTGTGTTTCTGCACCACATGTTTTAACTTACTGGGTAATTTTAATAGTCACATTGATCTAAATCAATTTAATAATTTAGTACAATTAATAATAAAATATTAAAACAAATTAGAGAATTAAATGATGTTGATACCCACCCCTCACCCATCCCCAGCAGCATGGTGCAAACAGTCTGGTTGAATACCAACTAAAGTTGCCAAAATCCATATTAAGTTCTTTGTAGTATGGATTCGATTCAAAATTTAGAAAAAGTGAGTGTTCAATAAATGAGCCTTTCAACATGATATCCATAAAAAAACTTATTTGAGCCCCTAAAATTCAGTATTAGCTTTCAGATTTAGCACCCTTGATTTCCTAAACAGTTTACCTTTTTAAGGGCATGTCAGAGAGTTTTGATTGGCAGTTCATAAATACTCTTAGATTCATGTTGATTAGCTGCGTTAAGACCTAAAAATAAACCAGAAGACAAAACATAAAATTTCTCCCACAGAAAAAACTGCTGATATTTGAGACAGTCACATTTCTCTTCAGAAATTCATCACTTGACACCAACTTGAGAAATTGTTTCTTAATATTTCAAGAAAAGATACAAAGATAATAACTGACATAGTCTGCACTGGAGAAATTTCCAAAATTACAATTCTAGTACACAGTGTGAATCACACAGACACATCACTGGGCCAAAACCATAGGAAGAAGGTTATGGTATATCACTACTCCCCACAGCAAAGTAACAGATAAAGGATAGCTATCTACACAAGAGAAGTTTAATGGTTCATCAGTGCAACTTAGACACAATTCAGATGAAAATATATACATATAAACATATGTATTAATATCCACAAAAGAGATTTGTTGACTATGCTTCAATAAACTAAAAAAATATTGAAGCAACTGTGTGTGGAAAAGCTCTTTTAAATCTTTAAATTGTAACATCTTACAGATATCTATAAAACAATATAATTAAAAATGCTAGTTACAAAAAAGGAAAATGATTAAGCAGAACTCATTTGCCCTTTTACCTCCTGACCATTATAAATCAAAATACGGCATAAGTCAAGTGTTCAAAGTGAGGATGACAATGCTTTTATAAAATTACATGAGATAGGCAATCAAGCTTGTATGAACTTTCCAAGGTTATGAAGTTGTTCCCAGAACTATTCAATCTTTAAGAAGTCACAGCTCTTCCCAAGATGTTAATAGGATTTTTCAAGGCCCTCTGAAGGTAAATAAGGGAACAATGTCACTCTCAGAGAAGCTATCTGACTTCAGCAGAGTGATGGTTTGAACTGTCTCTACAATTGTCCCTACCAAGAGCAATGGTGCAAGTCTCTGTGCTTCTCTGGTGACAGGGTCAATGACAGCCATGACATCAAAGTATGTCTCCCCTTCTTTTGGGCTCAATTTAATTGCGCTGCAGGATCAAAACAGAGAACATTAATCTGAAGGGAAACAGGAAACCAAGTTATCTTGCTTTTATTTTTATTTTTTGGTCCAACATAATCTATCAGTCCTCTTGACATTTCAAAAATAACTTCCTGTTTAGAAAAATGAGGCTATGTGGTAGTCAACTATGTGATTATGTCTATTTCAAAGTTAGCAAAATCCTCCAACAATGCAGATTCACTCAAAATGGATCAAAAATGTGTGTGAAAAGAGGAAAACCAGCTTGAATTTGCATTTAATCAAAAATTGCTAAAGCTTCTGGTATTAGTTTTTGAGAGTTATGGAACATCATGCCAATTTTAATTTCTTGGCAAGAGGATATGAAGAAAGAAGTTGATCTTTTGTATAATCAAAAGGAGCACAACACTGCAAACTTGCAAGACAATAAAAGGAACCCCTCTTAGAATGTCATCATTCCTGTCCAACCATTTTGCAGCAAATTTCTACATCCTGAAATGCCTATATGACAGATCAGCCATATCTTGGGAATATCAAAATTTTTATAACAATTTCCTTAATTTTCTGACCACTTAATCACAAAGATTTTTTTAATTTATTTTTCCAATTGAGGTAACATT
The DNA here is from genome assembly GCA_004024945.1 of Uropsilus gracilis. NCBI lineage: Eukaryota > Metazoa > Chordata > Mammalia > Eulipotyphla > Talpidae > Uropsilus > Uropsilus gracilis. Next base: position 5,069 of record PVHY01004458.1, read on the forward strand.
GGCTTACATTACTGCTGGTATTTTGGCTTACATTACTGCTGGTATTACATTACTACTGGTATCCTCAGATGCAGTATCACAAAAATCCTCACCATAGTAATCACAAAGATTTTTTTCCATGCTGTTACTTATCAGTTATCCTAACTAAAAAGTGATCCATTTTTTTTTCAAGTGAATCTACCACAGCTTACTAAAGTTATTTCCTATTACTGGATATTTAAATTATTTTCAACCTGTAACTTTGTACATCTAGCTGGTCTTGCATTTTCAATTTATTTAGCATTGACAAAGTCCAAAGTATGAAGTCAATAGGTCATAAGATACAAATATTTTTGAGGCTAATATGTATTACTACACATTTCCTGAAGAATTAAACTAATTTACAAGGCCAAAAAGTGCACTTCTTAACATCACTGTAGGCATGTTAGATACCCTTTATCTGCTCTTAATAAGTGAAAAACAACAGTTTGCACTTCCAGGGTTTCCAGGGAAAAAGTGTAGTCTAAAGTTATAAGGCCTCTTTCTTAAGTCATCTTAAGCAACTGAAGAGGAACAAGAGCCTCTGATAAGCTGAAGAATTTAAAAATAAATCCAATTTCCCAAAACATTAATTGAAACATAAATACAACATAAAACATAAATCAATGCTTATTTTTGCTCTGAACAATATAATGAGGTATCAATGCTAACCACTACTCTCACATGGAAGAACACTTATTTACCCAGTGGGATAAGAACAAAAGTACAAAATAGAACATAGCTAATAACAAAACTGGTTAACTATACTTTAAATGGTGATAACAGTTACTGCTTTGGAAATACAGCTGATCTTTGAAAAACAATGAGTTTGAAAACTGCAGGGGTCCACTTAGATGTGGATTATTTCTAGTCACAGTTCCACAGAGTCATAGATTAAAACAACCCATGGTTTTGGAACCATGGCTATGGTCAATAATGATTCCAAAACAACAAATTACTTTTTATTCTAATATAGCTGTTCTTAAGAATTAACTGTAAGAAAATACATATCTGTTTAACCAAAATTCAGTCTATTCTAGACTAAATTACAATCCAAAAGAAGCAGGTTGCAGGCTTTTGTAACTACAGTGTACTTGGTAATTCTAAACTGCAATCAAGATACATAGTTGCTTAGAAAAGTAAAGTTTACATATATAAAGTATGGAACTTCTTCCTAAAGGCAAGTTAAATGTGAGGTTTAATCATGAGTAAACAACCCAGACTGAGGAAAAGGCCATAAGACAACTAGTCTGGACTCTTAACATAAACCTCCTCCTAAAAAAAATAGGTAAGAAACTCTTCAGAATTAATTAATTAATGTGTGAACAGAACCAAAACAAAAACAAAACCATTTTAATAGGTTGTCATCAAGGCCATTGGACATGGACATTGAATATGGTCTGTGTATTACTGATAATACACTATATCAAGATAAATTTGGAATGTATGCTTATAATATTGTGGTGAAAGTCCTAGTACTAAGAAGCTATGTGCTGAAGGGTTGAGGCACCAGGTATCATGAAGTCTGCAACACAAGGTCAGAAAAAGCATGAATATATGTATGTTTGCATGTAACATGAAAATACACATGATATGGATTATACATATATAAACATATTTAGGGATGACAGATAATGTGGCAAAATGTTAACAAATGGTGACTCTAGGTTAAAGGTATTTGGATGTTCACTTTAATAGTATTAACTATTCCCTGAGCTTTAAACCTTTTAAAATAGAGACCCGGGTAACAAATATCAAGAACTTCTTCATAATGCTAACCCTATTTTCATTTTATTGAAAACAAAAAATTTCAATATTGAAGATGTGCTTTAGCAATCTGTGTATTACTGAATATCAGAAAATTAGAGTTCATGTGTTTCATTATGTCTTCTATTTGTTAAAAGGGTAATTTCAGAATTATTTTAGATTTAGTTAGAAATGCAAGTCAGCTTTCATGCAATTGGATTTGTATATGAATTTTACATATATATATTTGAATATATATGACAACTGCAGAAAAGATAAATTTTCCAGTCCTATAGGAACTTACATACACATTTTATATAGAAAAATAAAGGAGTTGAAGTAAAGTCAAACATAAGAATTTACGAGGCACAAGTTCATTATTAATTCTATACCTGTGTTTGTCTTCAAAAAACTGGTACTCAATTCTTGTATCTCCTTTTGGCTGAGCTGACAGGAGCGCATCCACCTTCATCACCAAGTCACTAGCCCTGCAAAAGTGGTTGGTAAAAATTTAGCATCTCTTCAACTGAAGGTTCTTCCAGTTATTGCTGAACACAGTATAAATTAGCCTAAGAACTGAACACCAACAAGATGGGTTGAGGAAAGCACAAACTTTCTTCAAAATGAACAAGCATGAGAAAAAGTACCAATTTTATAACTGATAAGTTTATAACCATGGGGAAGGTAATGGCTTTTCTGGATGTGAAATGACAAGAGTACCTATTCTGGATACTCTTGTAAGTACTGTGCTGGCTAGCTCAGGGTTCACCTGTAACAGTTATTTACATTCTCCCTCACCTCTCCCCCTTCTAAATAATTGTACTACGTTTTCATGTTTATTAAAATAACTCACTGGGAAAACATTGAGGGGAAAAAAATATATCGGTAAAAAAATGAGACATACACAATACTATCAGTATTTTGGTGAGTATTGGTCTATATTGAAAAATACAGGTTTACATATAAACAAAAGCAGGGTTACATTATTTGGTAACTTGATTATTCAATTAATAAAATATTATAAATGTCTGTGGCTAAAAAGGTACAGGTGTACATCTATATTTTCAATAATTGTACAAAATTATATTTATGCTATTGAATGTCAAGGCTATTTCCTATTTCATTATTATAACCAATACTGTTATAAACAAGTTAGAAAAGCATTTGTTTCCCCAGTTCCTTTTAAGGTTGATTTTTAGCCAAAGGCAATTTTGAACTAAATCATGAGACTGAAAGTTTTAATCTCTTAAACCAAGCACTAAATTCAAAGAATTCTAAGAGTACTTGTTAATATTAGCAGAATTGGCATCAAGCCTGCATTCTCATTAATTCAAACAATTATATTGAATTATCTCTTCTGGTTCAACTTGTCAATACTGACATACTACATAATACATGTCATTTGTTTCTTGTGATATGTTAATTTTGTCATAAAATACTCTGTTATGTGGTCTGAGGTGAGCAGGCAAACATAAAAGTCCCGTAAAATCTCTTAAAGCACCATCATCTAAAAGCCCACACCTTAACTTCAGGAAACTGAAGACAGCCTCATGGCTGCAGCTCTGGGTCACTAATCAAAGCTGTGGCTATCACAGAGGGTCACTCTAAGGTAGAGCAGTTATGGCACTAATGAAAGACTTGAGAAGGCAAGATCATTCTGAGAACCCTAATAGTTTTAGCACTGGTATTTTGACAGGCCCCAAACTACCTTATTTCCTCTAAATTCACCCAGGATAGACCCAGTGCCATATCTGCTAGGTAAAAGGCAGTCTTTTGTACATGTCTTTCAATTATGTAGTCCATAAAAGTTCCAAGAGGCTTCCCAAAGCCTCCAGAGAGAGAGGAAGTAACCCAATGGCACACCACACCAAGTCTATGCCGTCAAGGAATTCCATGGCTTCAGGTCATGGAATACCTCCTAACTTGCATCAATGAAGTGTTTTCATAGACCAGAATAAGAGGTATCACTCAAGACCAATAAGGTAAATGAGAATCTCTTTATCTGTAGCCAAGTAATGGCCAAGATGTAAACATATGTCTTCCCATATCACATAAAACTTGACAACCAGGACTACTTTGGCAGCTACCGAAGTCAATATTTCACTAAGGCACATATTTTAAACCCTATAGCATGATAGGGTCTGAAAAAAGTAAAGGGAAAAAATAGAATTTTAAAACTTCATATCCTGAAACTATGCATCAAAGGACACTATCAAGAGAATGAAAAGGCAATTCACAAAATGGAAGAAAATATTTGTATACCATAACCTGTAAGAGAATGATATCCACAATATATAAAGAACTCCTTCAGTTCAAAATCAAACACTAAAAAATGGGCAAGAGATTTGAATAGACATTTTCTCAAAGATATACAAATGATCAATAAGCACTTGAAAAGACATTAGACAGCACCAGTCACTAAGGAAATGCAAGTCAAACCACAAGAAACAACACTTCACACTCACAAGAATAGCTCTGATCAGTAAAACAGAAAACAAGTATTGGTATATCTGTAGAAAAACTGGAATCCTTAGCCATTACTAGTGGGGAAAAGTACAATGGCACAGACTCTGTGGAAATGGTATGCTGGTACCTTAAATTTAGACAGAAATATATACTTCTAATCTTACATTGATTTGACTGACTTGACTTAATGCAGAAATGATGCATATGTTATATATATAATTACAGGCTCCACTAATACAGTAGGTACATGAATCAGTCAAAATTTATTTTTTTTTTCCCCACTAAGAGCAGTAACTCATTAAAATACATTAGCTGGTAGTAACACTGAAAGAATAAAATAATAATAATAACTGATTTGTCACCTTTGGATACAAGAGAAACAACTCATTATTCCATATTGAGAAGTAAAGGGAAAGAAAGAAGCATTTAACCTGTCTTGCCTTTCCTGAATGAAATAAAGCAAAAGGGTAATTAACTAAGTGGATACTAATGGAAAGTATCTCTTTATATAAGTATTCCAAGTAATAAAGCAATTTCTCACTGTACATGTTTGCAATTTTTCACAATCAAAAGATAAAAAAAATAAAATGGAGACAATTCAGTTATTTAAACAGCTAGCTACAAAAGAAATTACCCTGTTTCAACAAAAGCATAGATAAATATTTGAAAAGCATTATTACATTTTAAAGTTGGAAATAGAAATAAAACATTTTGAAATAGGTAGCATTAGGAAAGTTCAATTAACAGAGCTCCTATAACACAAACTAAGTAATTTCTTCTATGGCAAAACTTACATATCTTCTTCTACACGAAGCTGTTGAATGTGAGATTTGATTTTCTGTCCTGAAGTTTTCAAAATGATATTTTCTAGGAGGTGGAAATCGTCTTGATTAAAGAGCTCACTATCCCCTAGTGGCCCAATGATCTGTGAGGGGGGAAAATAGAATGGTTAGAGCTGGAGTGCTGTCTAAACTAAGCAGGCAGTGAAAAGTCCTCAGCTGTTCTCAGGTTGTCTTATAAATCAATCACTTAAATACATACCTAAGAAAACATACATGTAAATAAAATCAGGGAAAAAGTGGAAAAAAAAACAAGTCAACTTGTCAACTCAACTACATGTCACGGTATTTTTACAGTAAGCAAGCACTGAAGCAAAACAAAATAACAATAGTTTTCATTAATTCTCCCTGAATATAAATAATAAAGCCAAATAGAGATACAATGGTAAACATCAAAAATTTTACTATAAAAGTTTAAAGTTTGCTATGTTTACCACAGTCTCATATACTGATGTAGTAATCCAAGTTTAAACCAATTAAATGCATAGAGACTGCACAAATCTTAACCATGGTTCCCACGGTTAACCACGGGACACACACGTCATGTAGTAAAGGCCTTGCTGATTTGCATTCTGACAGCCGCCACACTCTCACCATCTTACAAAAGCAGAACAAAACTAAACAGCAGGAAGGTTTAACACAAAGACTTTTATGTCAAAATGAGCAAACTTCCTTTGAAATGGGGAGCAGAAAATATCATCAGCACTGCATACGCCCTAATCACCTTGGGGAAAAGAGTAGCTGTGTTTGAAGAGTTTACTAGCTTCAGAGGAGAAGGCTGCCAAGACTGTTCACTGATCTAATTTGAAGCCAAGCTTGTCTCAGGACAAAATCCTCACCCGTCCATTGCTGACCACTGCCCTCTGTCCCTTCTTCAGCTTCAGCACATCCCTGCAGTACATGGCATGAGACAAAATGAAATCCATTTGGGAAGACTCAAAGACCTCTTTAAAAAGACTGAAATCCATGCCCTAGGAAAGTAATCGTCATTAAGGTAAGGTAGTTGTTACTAAGCAAGTCATAAAAATGAATAACCATGATAAATAAATCATAAAATACACTTTTAGTGGGAAGTAATAACTTTTTAAATAATTAACAATTCTCAATTCTCCATTTTACTCCAGTTTTCCCCTACATTCCCACTTATCAAGTAATGATTATATTCTTTCATATCCTAACATGTGAGTCATTTAATCAGCAAACTATTCTTTTCAATACCTGTGTTCTGCATTTTAAAATTTGGCTAATTTCAAATGAGGATTTTTTTTTTTCAAGAGTAAACATCAAGCACAGTCATCATTTTAAAATCAACTATAAAACTATAAAATGTTTAGTTAAAATATATGCAAAATTTTGAGATAGGCACGTATATAAATTATTAAATAAGTAAACATGGATATGTATTGGAAACATATCAAGACACAAAAACCTTTAACTTAGTAGAGGATTAAATCTTTATTTCCTCGTAAATCAATCAGTGATTGATTGTCTCTCTTTTAAAAACCATATGAATCAAATGGCTCTGTGATTAAAATATACAGAAACTTAACATCATGCACATTTTGAAACCTAGCAGTTTGGAAGTAATGAAAGGAATGTGGCAGAACTGTTATTAATTGGAAAGATTCTTCCAAATTAAAAAAAATAATCTCTCTGGAACTCAGACGCTAACATCACAAATCCTGGTCATCTCTAGGAGATAACAACCTGCAGGAGTGACTGACAGAACAAGATCACATCATGCAGCACACAGAGACTTACCCCAACAGAGAACTCCCCAATATCAGCTCCGGCAGCCAGAGCCTCTGCAGTCTCCTCTTTAGCCATTTTTGTGACGAAGTTCTTAGCAGAGCTGGAGGTCTGCGTTTGGAGAGCTGCCCAGATTGCTCTGGAGACCTGAGTGTTTTCATAACTCACATCTTCACGAGGATTATTGATCATGCTTATTCTAACATTGTTGCTGGACTTCTATTTACAAAATAGGAAATAAGAGTTACAGGGCAGCTGTTTTGAACTTAAAAAGCAACATTAACATCAGTTATTTCCTTAAGTAGAATTTAACATCTCTCCAAAAGTCTCCTGAGGTTCCCTGCATATAAAACAAAACTAAAATGCTGTTCAGTCCAGTATTCAAACTCTACAGGAACTGGTCCCCAGACTACCTTTCCAGTTTCACTTCTTACCATGTCTGGAAAAGCATGGTATTATTACATACCATCAGTAAGATTTCCCTAGCACACTTTGATTCTAATACATACCACGCCTCACAATGGCACAAAACTCCAACTATACCCCATCTCTCTACTTCTTTAAGACCCAACCATTCTTCAGGACCTATGTAGAGTCTTCCTCATTCAGATAATCTTTCTAGATTTCTAATAAAAACAATCTTTCCTTGGGTAAAAGGACAAGAATCCATATAGAAAAAAATATCTGGGACCCATAAAACCAAAAAAGGGCTTGTATCAAGTACATAATTTCTTGATACAATTATTGATACTTATCTGGTTGCTAACTATCTAAACACAAGCACAGATATTTATCACATTCTTCAAAATATCCCCAAATTAGAAACATCCCAACTGTCTACCAAATAGAGTACACAAACAAAACTTTTTGATGTAAACATAAGACCAACACTAAACATTGAAAACTAATTACCACTACTTAGTAATGGTAATAAATTACTACTAAGTGAAGAAATAGTAAGTGAAGAAACCAAATACTAAAAAATACTAAGTGAAGTATTACATATATTACAAGATCCCAATGAAATAAAGTTAAAAAGGCAAACCTATTCTATGATGTGGGAAAAGGGAACATGGTTGGGAGCAGTAATGGAGCCATAAGGGGAAGGGTTTCAGGAATGATAATTCCCTAGTTCTTGACCTGGGTGGTCAACAAATGTACATGGGCGTGCACATTTTATGACATTGCGTATCCTATGCTCTGTGCACTTCTTTTAAACCTGTGTTTTTATTTTGATTAAAATACTTACTTAAAAATTTCAACTCTACTGCCTTCCCACAATCTACTATCAAGCAAGCATTTATCAATCTGAGTTAGAGTACCTTATACATTTATTTACTCCCCTTCACTACAACTACCATGAATTAAACTTTTTAAAAAGCACAGTATCTAGTTTATTCCTGATATGTTATTGAGGTCAAAATCACCTGAATCTTTCAGTAAAAATCCTCAGAGCATAAGGCCACTAGGAAACACAGAAGGATTGATTGTCTGGCTCTATCACAGACCAGACTGGTCTCATGCTGTAAAATGAGGAACGCCTCATTTTACTACCTTTTCTGTGTGTGGGGGGGGGGGGAAGGGACAGGGAAGGGGACTGGAGACAGGACAGGTATGAATACCTGTGAAGAGTGATAAGCATCACCATCCTCCAATGTTTACCTAAGGAAACATTGCTTAAAGAGATAGCAATCATTTTATGAATAATCCCCCTGCCCCCAATTACCTCGCAGAAACTGATTAAGTTAACCTGTTAACCAGTTTTATTACACCTTCATCATATTGTCTCCCTTTAAAATTCATCATAAATTGTGCTCTGTGCTTTATAAATACCCCTTTCTTTGCTTAAAAAAAGGTCGCCTGATTCATTACTTCCAGCCGATCCTTAGCTGCCAATTGCTAAGTCATCTCTCTCATCCATCCTTTCTTTGTATCCTGCATTTGACTCTCAACATTGATGAAATCTGGATTAAGATCCATTCTGAAACTACTTAAGAATAGGAATTGTAAAGTCTCATTCTCTAACAATGACACTGTTAGAAGCATCCATTTCTTCTCAACTATTCACCATTGACATTCACCCAAGTTTGAAAATGTATGTACCTTTTTTTTGAGACTAGGTCTTACTATTTTTGCCTGTGGAACCACAGGTTCACATTGCCTGGGATACCACAGACTCAAGCAATCCCCAGCCTTAGCTTCACAGGTAGCTGGGACTACAGGCATGAGCCACCAAGCCCAGCTATTTTTTTTGGCGTAGGTCTCACTATGTGGCCCCAGTGGGACTCAAACCACAATCTCTGGCCCCGACCGTGGCTTCCTAGGCTGCTGCTTACAGGCATGCACCACCATGCCCAGCATGTACCTTTCTGATGTCCATACATGTATGCCTAGATCAACCTCTCTTACGCTCATACCAAGCATACTTACATACCTACATATATTTCTCTCACATCTGCACTTCACTCAACATAAGGACCTTATCTCTCATATACAATACATAACACTAGGTTTGCTGCAATTCTGTAGAAAGGATATGAACAGTGGTGCAAAAAAAAAAGTTAAAATACTGCTGCTTTCTCTCTTTTCTCAGTGGCTAGCAGATCTCTGCAGAAACAAAAACTCCTTACCTCAAGACTAAGAAAGCAGGAATTCCACATCAATACACAGATGCCCAAGAGGACAGCTGCAGACTCAAAGACATACAATCAAGCTATAGGTACTTGCCTGATGTTTAATAGCATCATACAATAATTGTCTTCCTGAAGGGCTATCAAAATCCCCAACGATCCAAAAAGTTACTGGCCTAATAAAAGAATCATCTGTTGGGGGGGGAAAAAAAGTTGGAGGGGGGGAAACAGTGTCAATGATGTCATTAAGTCAAATAATTTCTAAACACCATGCAAAAAATAAGAAAATGACAAGTTTAATGAAGATACAAAGCAAAACCAGTGAAATTTCTACATTAGAAAAAAACCAGGATTATTTTCTACGTGACTTAATACTAGAAACATGCACTTGATATTCTATTATGGTTTGGGCATCTGTTAGCATATAAACTGAAAAAGAGTTTGAATGTATGAATATCAGATTATCATTTTTAATCACATTAATTTGTAACTTTTCATAATATAATTCTTTATAAATACATACAGAAAATTTATCTACAGTGATAAATTACCCACTGTAACCAGCAGATTTTCAGAAACATTCCAATGAAGTATCATTGGAATTCTGAATTACAGTGATGCCTGAAACCACATAAAATAATTAAGATAAGGAATAGAACATTCTGAAGTTGAAAGTTACCATAGATTTCCTTGGAGGACATTCCTGGACAAAAAGTAAAGGAAAAAGAGTAGAAGAAAATAAAACAACATGTCTATAATTAATGTCTACTAGCAAGAGTCCAAGTTTAAATAATGCCTAACATAAACAATGTATTTTTCTCAGTGCCACTAATGTTCCAAACCCCTTAGAAACAAATTCTGTGAGGGGCCAAATGAAGTAACTGTCTATATTTACATATCTGAGAAACCCAGGAAATCTTTGGGGAGGAAGACTTACAGAGGTGATAAAAACTGCCTTCAGTGGCAGAAGTTTGAAATGGCAAGAAGTATGATCAGAGGGAAAGTACCTGTCCATCATTAAAAGGATATTGCTTTATATGACTTTAGCCTACATAAATTATCCCACATAGAAGTCAGTTTAAAAATCTCAGACAAAGATTTCTAGAACAAAATTTGTTTAATAAACACTAAAAAAAAAAATTAACCCATGCTATCAGTAAAGAAGCAAGTCAAACCAACTATCAATCCATTGACTCATTTTCATATGATTAATATTTCCCATTTTAAACCATGAAAATTTTTTACTTTTGATTTCACAATTTAAAACTAATGTATAAATACATCTAATTTTCAAAACTATATAGTAAAGAATTTGAGACATATTCCATTATTCAAATGATAGGGGAAAATAAGATACTATGGAATCTCTGAATTATTTTTACAAATACTAAAAAAAAATTCTATTAATCTAAGATAAGCCTAAAAGTAGATTACCTTTTTTTGTCAGATACTTCATACTATTGGCTATCGCAGCAGTCTTGTCTTGGGAATCTAAGATAGAAAACCTAGCATAATCATCCACAAAAAAGTTATCTGGAAAAAAATGAAACAGATTTATAATTACTATATCTACATTCAATCTAATGTTAATATTCAACTGATGACCTGATTCAACCAGAATGAGATTAATAAAAATATGAGTGATATTTCATATTTATTGAAAAGGTTTACAACATGATCACACCTAAAGAAAAAGTTAATTTAAAAAATTGTACCCATCTCACATGACTCTCATATATGTACATGTCAGTTTAATAGTTCAGATCTAACTCATGCCCACCACTCTACAGCCAGAGAATGATCTTTTAAAGAGATCTCCTTAATTCCATTTCCTCACCATAGTCTCTCCACCCAAGTAAGCTTTTTCCTATCTTACTGGGAGATGGGGTAAAGAGGGATGAATGGGAGAGAATACATAAAGAAATACTGATTTTCATATTTCCATGTCATGTTTCATTTTTAATATAAGGAAAAGGTCATTTTCATTATTTTAGATATCTATCTTTCCTGATTACTGTTATGACAATGCTCTTATTAATCATTTTCCTTCACATTGTTCTTGCTAAAATTTTAATTTCATCACGTTGTTTCTTTGCTCAAAACCACCCAGTAATTTCTTCTACCTATTAAATGTCTGGAATCACAAAACCTTTATCTCCAGCTATCTCCTCAATCTTGTTTACTATTACACCCCAATATAAAAAACCACTACTCTTCTCTAACTGTCCTCCAAGCACAGCTTGTTTACCCACCCTCCAATCTCTTTGCCTACTCTCTCACTCATTTATCCTTTTGTTCAGCACACTGAGAGTCTACTATCCTTTCAGTCAGCATTCTAGTAAAGGAAATATGGTAATAAGACAGAGACAGCCCATAACAGGAAGAGACAGAGAGCACTGTGGCCTTAAAACTTAGTATTCCTCTAATAAGGTCCCAGGACAACAAAGACTGAAGCAGTGTAGATGATGGAGGGATGAACACTGAGTCAGAAGACCTGTCAGCTGTTCTTTCACTGATATCCAAATGCTTCTAGGCAGGATGCATCTTTTCTACCACAAGTCAGCATTGCCTCACAGCTGATTACCATAAAACTCAGTGAAGAGAGACAGTCAAAACCACAGATGTGTTCTTATGTTCCTTATTCGTACCCCAAAGGTAACTCTTTACAGTTTAACTGAAAATGACAGAAACAACAAAAACTGAGGACAGAGATTCAACAGCACTTGCCTTGTGCTAATAAGATTTCTGATAAAAAGCTAAAATCTAGTGGTGAAGAAACAATTCACTCACTTTCTGATTTATTTTTCAAATTTGAACATATATGTGTATTTTTCTCAGCCTATCTATGAACATTTCCCTCTTAACTAAAAGGATTTAGAACAGTAGTCATTAAGTAACAACCATAAGTAGATTTGATATATTCATTATATTTTACTACAGCAGCAAATGTACTTAGTTTTGATTTTATCATTATACTTATCATTTCTTTCCCAATGAGAATCCCTGGTCAAGTGATGACAGGTTCAACTTATTTCCAGTTATTTGTTAATGTGGACTTCTGTATTCTCCAGGGAAAAAATAAGGCTCTAACTTATCTACTTATAAACTTATCTAACTCAAACAAGGTTTTCTTATGGAAACAAGCCAACACTGATCACTTGAGGAACAGGTAAATGTGGACATCCATACAATAGAATGTTCATAAGTCGTAAAAAAATGAAGCACTGAGACAGGTTATAACATGGATGAACTTTAAAAACATTATGCTAAATGAAAGAAGTCAGTCACAAAATTCCCCAACTAATGAAATATGCAGGATAGAAAAATCCATAAAGACATAAACTAGATTAGTGGTTACTAGAGATAGAAGAAGGGGGAAATAGATAGCAAATACCAGTGGGTATCATCATTTCTTTTTGGGATGATGATCATGTTCTAAAATTAATGATGATGACTGTAAAACTTCAAAACTGGAAAACTTCTTTTGAAAGAAGACATTCTTTTAAAAGAAGACATTCTTAGGTTCTCAGAGTAAAACTATCCAGATATTTGTTGATTGATTCCAAAATGCGGAAAAAGAAAAGGTAGCTTCTTGAGTGTTTTATGACTGAAAGTCAACAAAACAGGATCATTTTCATCATCTACTAAATAGTACTGAGTTAGGATTTTCTTTGCTATTGAAGCAAACTCTTGTGAATTTACAAGTTCCCACTACAAAATCAAGGTGCAATGAGTTTGAAATATAATTTTGTCAAAATTTTGAGTAATCTTCTGAAAATTACTTTCCAATAATTATAAAGATTGTAAGCAAAAATCAAAAGAAGTCCAAAGTTGTTCCTAAATTGCTCCTTACTGGTTGCTGTTAAATCCAGGTATTCTCGCTCTGCTGTCAAAATTCTAGAATTAATTCGTGGAACAACATTTGGTTGATTCATGATATACTCTACCACGTCTTGATCATGAGATAGTTCGCCCTATAGGGAAAAAGAAAAAGAAACAGGGTGTGGGTATAAGCACTTAAAAGTGATCAATAATAATTTACTAGAAACTTAAAAAAAAATCAATAATTTTATAATTTTTTTAATTGTTAGCAGCTATAAACAAAAACTGCCATATTACAGGTCCCTGTCACTACCAAAGCTTAGTGTATATATATCTAAGTCTTTCAACAATGTGAGGCAAATGTTACTGATATCCATTTTTGAAAGGAGTAAGCTGAGGTAAAGAAAGAGTAATTTTAACCTACACAAAGTCACAGAGCTAGTGAAAAGTAAATATAAAATGCAAAGCTAAGTATATTGGATCACTACACACACCACTGTACTTTGCTTATAGATTTTTCCCCCAAGAGGTGAAATCCATACTGCTTGGTGATTAACCAGTGATGAGGAATAACACTGTGAGAAATAATAGAAAATCCCCTAGGTTCTTCTGTTGACAGGGAAGATGGTTACACATTAATTAAGAGTTAACATAGGCAGAAGTTCATTCTGAGAGCTGCTCATACTTTGCTTCTCTCTAAAGAATAATGTCATGGCCTTCTCTCAAGCAATTAATATATTTTTTAACATTCACTCCATCAGGTATCCCAGTAACCCTGTACACCCAGGGTCATACTGGAAGGAAGAAAAATGCAGTTATCATTAATTCTTCCCTTTCATGTCACTCCTATTATAGAAATAGTTATATCTCATGAAGTAAGTAATCTCAGAACCAAGTATAAATATGGCTGTGAAAACTTGCAAGTTCTCCACTATTAAAACACCTCAGACAAATTATATATTTAAATTATTTTCAAGGGAAAAACAAACAAAATAAAAAGAAACCCAACCAAATGGGAGAAAATATTTTTCCTTCCATACAAGTGATAAGGGTCTGATACACAAAGAACTCACACAACTTAACAAAAACAAAGAAAAAAGTCAGTTAAAAAATGGGTAGAAGAACTAAAAAGACACTTCTCCAAAGAAGAAATACAAATGGCACATGAAAAAATCCCCAACATCACTAGTAATCAGGGAAATGCAAATCAAGACCACAATGAGATACCACCTTACACCACTAAGAATGACCCACATCTAAAAAATGGGCAACAACAAGTGCTGGCATAGATGTGGAGAGAAAGGAACACTTTTACATTGCTGGTGGGAATAAACTGATCCAGCCACTATGGAAAGCTGTGTGGAGGACCCTCAAACTAATGACAATAGAACTACCATTTGACCCAGCAATCGCTCTTCTGGGAATCTACCCAAAGGAGACCTCAATACTTATACAAAGAGACACCTGTACTTGGATGTTTATTGCAGTACTATTTACAATTTCAAGGAAATGGAAACAACCCAAATGTCCCAAAACAGATGAATGGATGAAAAAGATGTAGTATATATACACAATGGACTATTACTTATCAATTAAAAATGACAAATTTGATGAATCTGAGATAACATGGATGGACCTAGAAGATCATATTAGCAGAAACAAGTCAGAAAGAAAAAGACAGATACCAAATGGTTTCACTAATATATAGGATATAGAAAAAACAAAAGGCCAGGTGGAAAAGACAAAACAAGCTAACAACTAAACTACACAATTGGGCATGGGGGAATGGGTGGAAAGGGTCAGGGAGAGGAGGTGGTGGGTGTGTCCTGGGGAATACAAAGATGTAAAGTGTATATATAAATAGATTATTTAAAATATAAATAAATACATAAATAAATCCTAAAACCAATAAAATTATCCATTTTACTACAACATACAGAAAGGTTCTACATATTTTCCTTATTATAGAAATTTCTGAACATTTGTACACCAACCATAAACTGTATATCAAAAACAGTGATATTTAAGTTTATACTGCCTGCTACAAAGACTACAAAAATGTAAGCAAACCATTCTCTTTCAAATATCAGCCTTGAAACACCACCCACCAAGTACACTGCTCTTTGGAAGAAGGTGGTAGTCTCTAAGATCTTGTGCATTGTGATGGTATCCAACTCATCAGGATCTAGTTGCTCCTTCTCAAAGGGCATTCCATTGAAGAGAACGACAGGCAATGGGCCAACTCCAGTCTGCTCATAGTAATTTCTTGCTTCCTAAAAGACAAGGGACCACAAACAGCACATATTTGTCCTTCGTGAGATAAATAGAACAAAAAATATTTTTCTCTTATACATGCTATTAACAAGGAAAGGGGAATAAAACTAACTGAAATATTGTCACCCCACTAAAGAAATAACTTTCTTAAAAGTGGAAAGTGATATCATTGCTAATATTTTATTTAACTGACACAGAATTATTGAGTATACATAAAACCATAAAAGGATGGGACTGGAGTGTAATTTTTAACAGCCTAGCCACCAAACCTGAATTACATATACTCCAGCTTGAACTATTAACAGACCCTCCTGCAATGACGTAAGTATTCTGTGTGCTCTGTAGCCACTTGACACAGATGGTTATCAAGCAGGTGAAATTAATTGATTTATATTTAAAAGCCACATGTAGATAGAAGCTACGAAAATAGGCAATACAACAGACTAACATAAATGAGAGTGCTTCTGGGCAGATCACTTGAGACAAAATTCTAAATTCACAGGGTAGGCACCCCATGGGGTCCCAGGAGAGGGAGGTGAGCGGCCCTTAGCTCCTTTGTGTCCCGGGGAGGCACTTCTGTCAGGGTGCGGGCTACGGGGGGGGGGGGGTCCCCCTCTTGTCACTCCCACTTCTAACAGATATCACTGGAAAAGAGAAAACCAACAATCTACTAACACAGGAGAAAAGAACAAAGACTCTGGTCATGATCATCACCTGGGTGAGACCCAAATTAAACAAGATCAAAACCACAAGACATGACTGTAAGATTGATCACATAAGTGACATAGCAAAGAGCTTTGCCTACAGTGTTCTAGGGGCTAATGAAACAAGCCCCTGATCCAGAGATCACACCAGGGTAAGCAAAGCACCTTCCTTTCCCGTTTGGGAAAGAAAGCCACAGAGAAGGGGCTGTAGCCCTGCGACAAAACTGTAAACCACGAGAGTGAAGAACAGATGGACAAACCTCTTACATGAGTCTGTCCCCACCGCGGAACCCCACTAACGCCAATAGCCAAGAGATGGGATCCCAACACCAGATGACAGAGCTAAAAGACTTAAAAGCAGCACCACAGGACAGACACCAGAGCAGAGGAAGCAGCCAGCATGAATGAGGAGACATGAATCCCAGCAACCACACAGGTCTGAAGAAAAGGAGACTGTCAATTTCACAGCAGAAAAAGCCACAAAAAAGAAACCTGGAGAGCAATGCTACACACCTGGCCGGCAAGAGGTCCCAGATGAGCTGGGATGGGCTACCTGCCTCAAAGTTATTCTTAGAAATTAAGCAGCATGGACCAGCAGGTCGCAGGAACTCAGGTCCTCACCCAGGATAAGAACATTTAACAGATATTGGAAGAGGCCAACGGGCCAAACAATGAACAACTAAATAAACATCAACTTCACCAACCAACAAATTACAGAAAGATGGGAGTTGAAGTGACTGGAGGAGGGATACTGAGGGGGGAGGAGGGAGGGTGAAACTTCAGGGGATCAATTAATGCACAAAAGTGACAAATCAATAAAATTCACTATTTTTTTAAAAAGCAAAAATAAATTCTAAATTCAATTTTGCACAAACTACTAACAATGAATTTATGCCTGTAGAAAATGAAGTGATTAGTAGTAAGAACTGCTCAAAAATTGCCCTATAACTTACTGAGCCCAATATTTTTACTTCTCCAGAACAAGGAAGGAATTGCCCGATCACAAAAAGACAAATTTATGTGAGATGGACACTTTTTCCAACTATGAATGTAACGACCTTTGTCCCCCATTCTCCATATCAATTAGATACCCAAGACTAACCTTCCAGAGTGAAAAGTGCATTAACTACCAAGATGCAATAACAGCTCCTTAAAACACTCTTATTTAACAACATGTAACTGATATTTTCTGGAAATAGTAGAGTTTAATGATTATATATTGCCTTTATAGATACAGCTAGCACAAACAGAAGAGTAATTCAACAGATCTAGTCACACGAAAAAATGATGTCAAACTGCTTTGATGAACTAAATACAAGACAGGAATGACAAAAATAACCTGCAGGTTGACTTCAGTCATTTCTCTATATCATTATTTAAAATGTTTAAATGTTTACTACCAAAAAAATTTACCATGTTAATTTCATTCACTGAAATTAACTACATTAACATTAATAAAAACTCAAATATACTTTAAACTTTATGAATCATTTCCCCCAACAAATTAAAAACAAAATAAGATCCACATTATAACTCTAAAAGACATTAACAAGTTACTAACATTGGTTTTACCTAGAAACATCAACTCAGTAAAAGCCAGGAGTGGGAGGGATAGCTTTGATCATACAGATTACATTTTCACAAATTGTAAATAGTTTTATAAAGTCAAATAAAAGAATGCAGGACAGTTATCAAAGAGCCATGCTTACATATTATATGTGAGTTTTCTACCAAATGATCACAAAATATGTGAAATAATTTTAAAATACTACAAAAAATTCAAAAAACATCAATTGCAGCCACTCTAATGAATAACCAACTGATAAATTACAATTTAAATTAAAAATATACACGTTCACTATGCCAAATGCAAATGTTTGTATGTGTATGTAAAATTTTCACCTAATTTCTCCCATTATCTTCATGCTTTGAAAGACAAATATTTGCCTATCAAGCTATACTGCCTTCAGTTTAAAACTTTTATTTCAGGGCCGGGCATAGCGGCACATGCCTGTAGGTGGCAGCCTAGGAAGCCACGGCTGGGGCCAGGAATCACGGTTCAAGTCCCGCAAGGGCACGTAGGGAAACTTAGTCCCAAAATAACAGCTGGGCATGGTGGCATGTGCCTATAATCCCAGCTACCTGGGATTGCTAGCTAGCTGAGGCTGGGGATTGCTAGCTAGCTGAGGCTGGGGATTGCTGAGTCTGTGGTATCCCGGGCAACATGAGCATGCGGTTCCACAGGCAAAAATAGCGAGATCTAGTCAATCAATCAATCAATAAATAAAACTTTAATTTCAGTTAGACTGCCTATGTTTCAGAAATAACTTCTTTGAAATAACAGCTACGTAAGATATCACAAGCCAGGCATGGTGGTGTGTGCCTATAAGCTTCAGCAGCTGGGGTTAGGGGTTGCAGTTCGAGTCCCACTTGGTGAACAGAGTCAGACCTAGTCTTAAAAAAAAAAAATAGCTGGGTGTGGTGGCACACGCCTGTAATCCCAGCTACCTGGGAAGCTGAGGCTGGGGACTGCTTGAGTGTGGTTCCGCGGGCAAAAATAGCGAGACCTAATCTCAAAAAAAAAGATTCCACAACTTCAGGTTTATATCATATGTACCAGATATTTATAACAGGAGCATTCACTAAATGTATTTATTCATTCAAAAATAAAGTCATTTTAAAAGAATATATTTTCCTAGTTTTTTTTTTAATTTTTATTTTGTAATTATCATACAATATTGCTCACGTTTGCATGACTGTACTATACCCCTTATTCCCCACTTCGACCCCATTTTCCCCCTTTCTCCTCTGGTCAGTCCAACTCCTCTCGCTGCAAGTTGTTGGTCTGTGTTTGGTCTTTTCTTTTTCTGAAATTATGTCCTTTTTGCCTGGGTATGGACTTGCACTCCTGGACAGCAGCAGATGAGGCTGCTCAGATCTCCAAGAGCAGCTGAGGCAGACAGTTAAGTCGAGCATGTCAGGAACCTGTTGTAGAGCAAATACATGGAGCGCTTCTCCAGGATCCTTTCTGGTGTCTGTTAGCTGTTGCTGGTTCTGCGTCACACAGTTCTGATATTTGGGTTTGGGAATTCAAAGCCCAGCCAATGGCGGTGGAGGTGTTCCCTGAAGGGGCAGACTTGCCCATGTGGTTGTTCCAGCTCCTCTCCTCTCTCCTGTTAGCTAAATGGGGCCACAGTCAATCACAGCTTTCTTCCCCCATTGATTGGTAAAGGAGGGAGCCTCTTTCACGGTGCACATTACTATGGTCCCAGGGTTTGATTTCCCAGTGCCAGAGATGATGTGGATAGAAACCTGTGATAGGTCACCTAGGTCACTGGTTTCACCTTCCTGTTTCAGTGGTTCCCAACACAGTGCTTGTCCCTCCCAGGAGGTAAGTATATCCAGGACTGTTATTACTTCCTTTCCTCTGCATTGTATCTACAGCTGGAGAGACTGGATTTTTCATTCCCGGTGCAGGTCTGATTGAGGTTGGTGTAAAACAGAGGGAGACCCTGCTCCCCCTCCCCAACCCCAAGCCCATGCCCTAGCAGACCCCTAGACCCTGCGACCTCAGTGGCATGGGACTTGCCCTACCCGCACCCCTGTCAGCAGTCTACGCTGCAGCAGAGGTATGCTGGGGGCCCCTCTCCTGGGCCCATGCAGTCTAGAAAGACTTTCAACTCTTTCCTCCAGCCCAACTGGGACTAGGGTTGGGCCTAGAAGGCAGCAGTCTACTAATCCCTCCTCCCTAGCCCAAGAGCCAGCAGGGGTACCCACTTGGTACTTGGAGGCAGAGATTGGCTTCCCCAGCCTGAGATCCCTGGACCTGTAGTCCTTTACACCCTGAGGTCCTGATGGCACAGGACTTGCCCCCAACCCTGCCAGCAGCCTGAGCTGGGGCAGGGTTGTGCTGGAGCTCTTTTCCAAGGGCCTGCACAGTAAGAAAGGACTTAGTTTTATTTTTAATGCGGGAGTACAGCTCTTGAGATTTTCAAGGTCTTACTACTTACTAGATTTTTAGGACATTTGGGAACCTCAAAACATCCTTGTCTTGAGAGTATAGGTCTACTCAAATAGTCAGGAAATTGAGAGGTCTAGACACAAATAATATTTTATATTAACGTGGGAAGAGGCCCTCAATCTGTACAAATGTTGAAAATGGCCAAATCTGGAAAATTACCGAGGAGTTTGGTCTGTAATAGTTCACTTTGATTAGTCAGCAAAGTCAAGATTTCAATACATAAAAAACAACATGCAAAAATATCTTTTCCCAATTTATCCAGTCTATCAATATTTTTCAAGCAAATAATTTTAATGCAACAATCATCCATAATTTTAAAAGACAATATAAGTACTTTTGAAGCCTGGGACCAAATATGAACCCAATTCCTTTCAGTGAGAAAGGAATGTGGGCATTGCTATCACCTGCATCTGAAAGACACAGAGACTAAGACTAGCCTGAGGCCAGATAAGGCCACTTGCCCTTTTTACAGTAAAGTGATTACCTAGGCAGATTTGGGATTATGCTAATACAGGGTCCAGAGGTGGGAACTCCCAAGGCAGGCCCAGAGAGGAAAGGGAGGTACAGACCACCAAGGGATTGTGAATTGAGAGCAAAGAGAAGGATAAAAAAGGGAAGTGAAAGTGAGGGGGATATATGATTTTGGAGAGGAGCATGGAGAGTGGAGTGAGAGGGAGAGCCTGGAAATTGGCATCAGGCACAGAGGTTTTTGGCCTCAGGAGACGGACCCAGGAGCTGAGTCCTCTGGAGCTTCCTCACCTCCCCAGCACTGGGTTCCTGAGGATGGAGAGCTGCGTGAAGGTGGAGGAGAGGTAACCCTGGTGAAGTGCGAAGACAAGGTGACACTCGAAAAGGCCTGCCTCAGGGAGACCAGCCTGAGCCCCACCTGTGTTGGTTGGATTCATATGGTGCCAACTGGAGCAACAGGATCCACAGGATAGGGAATCAAGGACACAGCCTGCTGGTTTCAACCAGAAGTGCCGGAAAACTGAGGTAAACCCCACGAAGCTCCTTGAGGAGCAGAAGAGGGGCTCTATTCTGTTTGGAACACTTGTGAGGGTGTGGACTCTTTTATTTTTTATTTATTTAATTCTTTTTTTATTTAATTTTTTTTGGGGGGGGAGATTAGGTCTCCCTATTTTTGCCTGTAGAGCCGCAGGGCAATTTTTGCCCGTAGAGAAGCAGGCTCTCGTCCGGGATACCACAGACTCAAGCAATCCCCAGCCTCAGCTTCCCAGGTAGTTGAGATTGCAGGCGCACACCACCACGCCCAGCTATTTTTTTGGAACTAGGTCTCCCAATGGGCCCCAGGCGGGACTCGAACCTCGATCCCTAGCCACTTCATAGGCCGCTTCATAGGCTGAAGCTTACAGGCACGAGCCACCAGGCCCAGCAGGTGTGGACTCTTAGTTTGTTTTTCCAGTATCTAGAAATAAACCTCGTCTATCCTGATCATTAAGGTTTGCTATCCAAGCAGCTGCTGCGCACAGGTGGAAGAACCCATAGTAAAAAGGAATTTAAACAGGGGTAGTCCCTATCCCCCATAACACTTTGTCTTTAACAAGATGAGAGAAAACTATAGCTAAACTCTCAAATATGAATTATTTAGATTATTCCATTAATTTTTTCAAATCTGAGGAGCTACACTCTTCAAATGTTTTTAAAAGCAACTTTATTCCATATTCCAAAATATTTCAGTAATGTCTCTGTTAAATTCTTCTGTTTTATTCTTGCTAGTGTTTTGCTTAATCTCTCTAAAACATGAATTCACTTAGTTACATTAGCAGATCTCTCAACCAATCTCAATTAACCAAGTAACCTAATTAACAAAAACTGGCTACTAAAGCTGAACTCTTGTACTGGTAACTGACTCTCAATAAACATAGGCACTTTTGCTCCTCTCATTTGAACTACATGTTTTACCAAATGTCAACTGTGTCTACTCTGAACTATTTTTCTTAGTGATAGAAGATAATTTAACACTAAGCAAACTAATAAAAATGTGAATGGGGAAAAAAGGGCTCCCAAGAAAATAAATTAAAAGGCTAGAAAGTCTCAAAAAGATGAGAGGCTTAAAACAAATGATACCAAATTAGGTGTAGTCAACTATAAAAGACCTGGAAGAGAGATTAAAGACCTAGAAGGATTCTGTATTAGATGAAAGAAAAGTTTTAATAATTTGAGTATAAATTCTAAAGAAATGATAGCTCAAATCTTGAAAGAGAAGAACCATGACCCATCCTTCATTTCAAATAAGTTAGTAAAACAATAAATATGCTTTTATTTTTTCTGTTTAAATGTTTAAGAAATGTACTTTGATTCCTTGCACTGATGTTCTTTTTCTCAATAAACTATTTCATTTATGCTTACAATAATTACAGGTCCTTTTCTGTACTTCATCTTGCAAGAAACACTATTATGTTTAGGTAAAATTTTTAAGCAATTTCCCTATATCCTAATTACCACATTTTGCCATTTTGTCTATTATACTTAGATGATAAACAAATATCCATCTTTAGCCAAAAGAACTAAATAAATGATGAACATTAAGTTACACATATCCTAACAAGCATACATCAAGTACTTCAGACATTTTATTAGGAACAGAAATACTACCACTAAACCATGAAAAAAAAGCTGTTTTTCAGCATAATAGTTAATATATTAGTTAAAAATCAATGATATCTTCACAAAGTATAAGCTAAATTTACTAACAAAGACAAGTGATCTGATTTTGAACTTTTTAAATGGTATGTACCTAAATACTTTAACCACCACCACCTTCATCAATAGCTCCCAGAAAGCAAGACCAGTAGGGTGTTGCAGTCAAATGAGAAATGTTGAAAAATTTTCTTACCTTCCGATTCTGATCATAGGCACAATCAATTCCCAAAATGCTGTTCATTTCTACATATGGATATTTCTTTTCCAGGACACTGACCACATGTTCAACTTTCACTTTTTCTCCTGTTCTCACTTTGTTATATATCTAAAGAAAGAAAATCAGATAACAATCTTTTAAATCAAATTTCAAAATGATAATTATAAATGATTCCTAAATGAAGAAAAAAACATGGTTTCCTTCTTAAACGGTGAGATGGAACATGTTAGCAACTCTCCCTTTTCCATATGCCATCTGAAGATGTGTTCCTACATTTAGAAATTATTTATTCTTACTAATACAATCACAATCAGTTCCAAGTCAGATAAAATCCCAAATTCTAACATGCATTAATTTTTTAAAATATGAATACTTATAGATCAGTGAGTCCCAAGCCCTCAGACATGGCAGGAAAGGCTCCTGTTTAGCACACTGTAGGGCCACTTGGGAGAAGGTATGCACAGGCCCAGACCCTCACTTCCCCACCAGCCCACCTCATCAGCATGCCCCAGCCCTCAGACATGGCAGGAAAGGTCCCCAACATAGGACAGCCCAGACAGCTCCAGTCCTGAAACACCAACACCCCACCTTAGAGCTGGAATCTTCAGATACTGTTAGCAGAGATCCAGACAAGAGCACCCATCTAAGGGAGAAGTTTAAGGGACCTATACCTCTATTCCTGCTCACCAACTAATGCAGCCCATAAACTTGGCAAATATTTCTACAGTACAGCAATATCACCAAGAAATAGTGCCCACTGGCATCAGCAGCACTAGTACACCAAGGGCAGAGCAAATTCAAAAGCAAAATATGGGAAGGAAAATCACAAATGATCAAACCAACCATCCAGAGAACAATACACCTCCAAAACTAAGTCAGTCCACTGAAACCAACAACACAGATGCAAAAAAATATTATGACATGATAGAAAAAGAATTCAGAACCATCATAATAAAACAACTGAAAGATTTAAAAGAGAAGACAGAAGAGGAAAAAAATGAGATGAAAATGCCGGGAGTCACTGTAAATCACTTGACAAAAACAAAAAGATGAAAAACATAATTAAAGAATTAAGAAATGTCCTTAAAAAATAAACTGATGGAAGCTAACAGTACAACAGAGGAGCTAAAGAGATCAGGAAAAAATCAAGAACAAACAATAGAAGAAATGGAAAAAGGGTTAGCACTCTTGAAAATTCACACCTAACAGGGAAAGGAAAAAAAAAACAGGAAAAGAAAGAGAAAGAAATATGGCAAAGGAAAAAAATGAAGATACACTCAGACAAATATCTGACAACTTGAGAAAAACCAGTATCAGAGTAACAGGCATCTCAGAAGAAGAGATAGACAAAGGAACTGAGAAAATATTTGAAGAAATAATTGAAGAGAATTTTCCAAATCTGAAGAAATGAAAATAGACATACAAGAAGTTAAAAGATTGCCAAAATAATATAATAAAAGGAGAACCACAGCAAGACACGTAGTAGTATGTCTACTACTAGAGTAGTACCAAAATACCAAAAATCCAAGGCAAGCAGAAAATAATAGAGCTTGTGAGAAGTAAAAATAACATAATAACCTATAAAGGAAAACTTGTTAGGCTCACCTCAGACTTCTCAGAAGAGACACTTAGGGCAAGAAGACAAGGGAGTGAGGTACACAAAAAACTCCACAATAAAAAACACCAGCCAAGGACACTTTACCCTTCAAAGTTCTCCTTCATATATGTGGGGGAAATATGGTCCTTTTCAGACAAACAAACCTCCAAAAATTTGTCGTAACCAAACCCCCTCTTCAAGAAATACTACAAGCCTTAAAATGTAAACCAACAGAAGAATGAACAGACAGATTGGAACAAGGAGGTGAATTGAGGCACAAAAAAAAAAAAAAAGAATAAATTGGTAAGTGTAGACTGTCACTTATCAATAATCACCCTAAAAAGAAACAGTAGCAAAGGATTAAAAAACAGAATCCAATATTCTGCTATCTCCAGGAAACATACCTTACTGCTAAAGATAAATACAGATTGAAAACAAAGGGCTGGAAAACAATCCTACAAACAAATGGACTCCAAAAGAAGGCAGGTATAGCTATACTCATATCAAATAAAGTAGATTTCAGACTAAAAAAGGCAGTAACAAAATGGCCACTATATAATAATTAAGGGGACAATACAACAGAAAGACATAACACATCAATATATTTGCACCAAATAATGGAGCATCAAAATACACCAACTACTAGCATCTCTGAAAAAAAAATTAAATACATATGTAGTAGGAAACTTCAACACCCCACTCTCACCAATTGACAGATAAACAAGACAAAAAATAAAGAAGACACAGTAACCCTAAACAAACGCCTAGGTCAAATGAACATAATAGATATCTACAGGATACTGCACATTGTAACAAAGAAATACACATATTTTTCAAAGACATATGGATCATTCTCCAAGATCGATCATATAGCGAGCATATTTGCATCAGCAAATTCACAAGGATTGAAATAATAACAATTTTCTCAGACCATAAAGCCATCAAACTAGAAATCAACCATAAAAAGAAGGAAAGGAAACCTCCCATTTCATGGAGACACAGCCATTACTCTTGGAAAAAGAGGGATTAATGAGGAAATCAAAGAAAAAATAAACATTTCGAGATGAATGACAATGAAGATGCAACCTTCCAGAACATGTGGGATGCTGCAAAAGCAGTAGTAAAAGGGAACATATAGCACAGTCCCACATCAAGAAACAAGAAAATACCCAAAGAAACAACCCAACCTCACATCTGAGAGAACTAGAGAAGGAACAACAGCCTTCTCAAAACCCAAAAGCAAGTAGAAGGAAGGAGATAATAAAAACCCAAGAAGAAATAAATGCAATAGAAACAAAAAGGACAATCAAAAAGACTGATAAAATAAAAAGCTGGTTCTTTGAAAAGATAAACAAAATAGATAAACCTCTAGCCAGGCTTACATAGAAGAGAAGGGAGAAAACACAAATAAGCAGAATCATAAATGATAGAAGAAAAATTACAACAGACAAAGCAGAAATACAGAGGATAATTAGAGGTTACTACAAACATCTATATGCAAACAAGTTCAACAACCTCAATGAGCTGGACAAGTTTTTAGAAGCATATATCCATCCAAAATTGGATAAAGACATAGAAAACCTAAATAAACCAATCCCAAGTAGCAAAACTGAAACAGTAATAAAATCACTCCCCAGAAACAAAAGCCCTGTAACAGATGGATACACAAAGCAGTTCTATCATACATTCAGAGATGAAATGGCACCTATCTTACAAAAAGTACTTCAAAAATAGAGAAAGAAGGAATATTACCAACTATATTCTACAAAACCAACATCCACACTAATACCAAAATCAAACAAAAATAACACAAAGGAAAAAAACCATAGGCGAATCTCCCTAATGAACACAGATGCAAAAATTCTCAACAAAATCCTAGCAAATAGAACCCAGTGATGCAATGAAAAGATAATACACCATGACCAAGTGGGATTTATCCCAGGGAAACAAGGATGGTTCAACACCTGAAAATCAAATTAATGCAATCCAACACATCAACAAAAAGAAAAAAAAAAACCACATGATCATAGAATAGATGCTGAAAAAGCATTTGACAGAAGTCAACATACATTTATTTAAAAAGTCCTCAAAATTCTGGGGCTACAAGGAATGTACCTTAACATAATAAAAGCAATACATGATACATCCACAGTCAATATCATTCTAAATGGGAAAAAACTGAAAGTCTTCCCTCTGAGACTAGGAACAAGACAAGGCAGTCCACTCTCACCACTGCTTTTCAATAGAGTTCTAGAAGTTCTAGCTAGAGCAATTAGGCAAGAAAAGAACATACAAAGGATCTAAATAGGGAAAGAAGTAAAGCTATCACTGTTTGCAGATGATATGATAATATATACAGAGAATCCTAAGAATTCTACAGAAAACCTAATGACAATAATAAACCAGTTCAATAAGGTAGCAGGCTATATCAACACGTTAAGTGTCAGTAGCCTTCCTATATGCAAAAAATCAGTCAGAAGAAAAAGATATGAAGAAAACTACCCTATTCCCCTTTTACTACTAGTACAATAAAAAAAATTTTTTTTCAAAAATCAATGAAAATTAAATACCTGGGAATAAACTTACCAAAGGATACAAAAGACTTATACAAAGAAAATTATAAAACATTGTTAAAAGAAATAGAAGACACAAAGAAATGAAAAGACATTCCCAGCTCATGGATTAGAAGAATTAACAATGTCAAAATGGCCATTCTACCAAAAGCAACAGATTCAATGCAATTCCAATAAAGAGTTCAAAGTCATTTTTCAAAGAAATTGAAAAAATGTTACTAAAATTCATTTGGAAAAAAATAAAACAAAAAAATAAATAAATTCATTTGTATCAATAAAAAAACCTCAAACAGCCTAAGCTCTCCTGGCTAAGCGGAAAGGGAATGGATGTATTACACTTCCAGACTTTAAACTGTACTACCAAACCATTATAATTAAGATGGCATAGTATTAGAAAAAAAACAGACACACTGAACAATGGAACAGAATCAAAAGCCCAGAAATAAAGCTGCACATATACAGTCAGTTAATCTTTGACAAAGGAGCAAAGAATATACACTGGAACAAGAATAGTCTTTTTAATAAATGGTGCTGGGAAAACTGGACCAAGACAGGCAAATAAAAATTGAATCTAGACTACTCCCTCACATCATGTACAAAAACCAATTCAAAATGGATAAAAGACTTAGATGTAAGACCTAAAACCATAAAATACATAGAGGAAAATATGCGCAAAACATTCCAAGACTTACACCTCAAAAACCTTTCAGGACACATCTACAGATGCTAAAAAAATGAAGGAAAACCTAACAGTAGGGACTACATCAAACTAAAAAGTTTGCACAGTTAAAGAGACAATAACCAAAACAAAAAAACTCAACTGAATGGGGAAAAAATTTTTGCTCTCCATATAAGTAATAAGGGTCTGGTATCAAAGGTCCACAAAGAAGTCATATAACTTAACAAAAACAAGTAAAAAAAACCCAGTCAAAACATGGGCAGAAGAGCTAAAAAGACACTTCGCCAAAGAGGAAACAGAAATGGTCAATAGGCATATGAAAAAATGTTCAACATCACTAAGTCAAGGAAATGCAAATCAAAACCACAATGAGATAACACCTCACCCCAGTAAGAATGGCCCATATCAAAAAAAAATGGGCAACAAGTACTGGCATGGATGTGCAGAGAAAGGCATACGTTTAAGCTGCTGGTGGGAATGCAAATTGATCCAACCACTATGGAAAGATGTATGGAAGAACCTCAAACTACTGAAAATGGAACTACCATTCAATCCAGCAATTCCACTCTGGGAATCTACTCAAATGATACCAAAGCACCAGTACTCGGATGTTTATTACAGCAATATTGACAATAGTCAGGATACGAAAACAATTCAAATGCCCCAAAACAGACAAATGGATCAGAAACTTATGGTATATGTACACAATGGAGTATTATTCTACAATCAAAAAAGACAAATTTGATGCATTTGTGGTAACATGGATGAACCTAGAAGGAATCATGTTAGCAGAAATAAGCCAGAAAGAAATATGGGATTGTCTCACTTAGATGAGAGAGACAGGGAAAATAAGACAAGAAAAACTTAAAACTTAAAACTGTCAGCAGAAATGAAATATAGAGCAAGAGTGGGGAAGGGAGGAAAATTGGGGGTGGGATGTGCACAAAAGATTAAGATGATGGTGCAAGGGTGACAGGGTAGTGAGAACCCTGGGGCTGACAACGGTGTAAATAAATAAATCAATAAACAAACAAACAAATAATCTCTTAATAACCTGACTAAATCTTAAAACAACAAACATAATATACATAATAAAGAGCAGATTGGCACCATATTTACAGGTAAAATATAACTGATGAAGATCAACTGCTTTCAAGATGGTTTTTCAATAATCACCACTAATCTGTAAATAAAATGACTTATTTATAAATATTTTTAATTTTAAAATGGGGGGTAGAGAGGGGGGACAAAGAAAGTTCTCTGACTTAGAGTAAATGTCTTAAATATTTATATATATATATATATATTTCAGAGTTGCCAGTTAAAATGATTTAAAATGATTATAATAATTTTAATTTTATGACTTAAATATGTATCTTAATAGCATAATGGCTTAAAGAGGGGAAAGGTGAAAATAGCATTTTTAGACAACAACATCACATTTAGTAAAAGATATTAACTAGTGATTTCAAATCAGCAAGAGGCAGAAGGTCTTAGATTTAATATATTAGGAGACTCCTAAGGCATCTGAGCTGAAATCATAACTACTTACTAATGTCTATGAATCAATAAAAGCCAACCCCTAAAATATGAAATAATTATTATGAACAAATTATCTACTGTTTTACTTAACAGAAATACAATCCTCTCAACATATTATTTCTTAGAGGTACATTAAGTTAAAAGCTTTGCATTTTCATTTTCAATGAAAACTAACAAGTGTCACCTGAGGGGATGAATCAAATACTGTACAAAAATTAATAACAATTTAAGAAAACAAATAAATAGACCTAATAATAATAAAAAAAGAAAGTTTACCTGTGTCAGAGTTTGAAAGGCATGATAATCTCCTACTTCTTGGGCAACATAATTGTACGCTCTCAGAACAGCCACTCCAGCATCTTGCATCCCATCAATATCTTCAGAGTCATTAACCACAAAGATTAAACCAAGTCTGGGGAAACCAAAAGTGAAGAAAAAGAAAATTGTCTCAAAGAACACTGCCATTTAACAAGAATAGTAAACACCTATATCCCACTCATAAATTATAGCTAACAAAGGAAAACTATCCTCTGCAAATAAGCACAGTTCACATCCTCTCTAATACAGTCAGCTAAGAAAGAACTGTCACTTACTGAATGAATAATAAAGCAGGTTCTGAAAGGCAGGGATTAAGATCTAACAAGCAAGGTAAAAATCACAGGTAAATGGAAAGCATAAAAATATTACTATCCTTCAGTAAAATGTTCTAACTAAGGCGAAAGTTTCTACATTTTAGAATTTTAAATAAAGGAATAAACCACAAGGAAATACCTTTATAAATCTACAAACTGGAAAAGAAAAAAAACCTACGCTGGCTAATACAGTTCTATGTTGGAACAAGAACAATTCACTGAACAAGTACAAGTAGTACTAAACATCTTATAAAGTAATACATCTACTCAGAGATTATATCCCCTTCACAAAAAATTAACTGAAAATAGATCTTGTATGTAAATATAAAACACAAAACTAGAAATAACACAGAAGAAAAATTAGATGATCTTGGATTTGGCAATGATATATTAGATGTTAACACCAAAAGCACAATGTACAAAAGAAAGGATAGATAAGCTAGACTGCATTTAAATAAAGAACTTCTACTCAAAAAAGAAACATAAAAGAATGAAAACAAGTGACAGACTTCAAAGAAATTTGTGCCAAACATTTATCTGATAAAGGACTGATCCAAAATATACAAAAGATTCTTAAAACATACCAACAACAAAAAGTTCAAAGGAGGCAAAAGATCTGAACTGAGCTAAAGATGTGCATCTGAATTGGCACCTCACTAAATAAAACACAAAGTTGGCAAATAAGAACAGAAAAAAGATGCACAGCACCACATGTCATTAAGCAATTTCAAATGATGACTTAAAGGGGATGCCACAGCTTACCTAGAGGAATGGCTAAAATCCAAAACACAGTTAATAAATGCTGGCAGAATAACAAAAGGTCTCATTCACTGTTGGTCGGAATGTAAAGTGGTAACAAACTTTGAAAAGTGGTATGACAGTTTCTTATAAAACTAACCACACTTTTACCATAAGGTGAAATAAAACTGCTCTGTGGTAGTTACCAAAATGAGCTGAAACACTGCTCTCTACACAGAAACCTCATAAGGATGCTTATTATAGCAGTTTTCCTCGTAACTGGCAAAAGCAAGAAACCAGGACATGTGTTAACAAGTGACTGAATTTTTTTTTTAATTGAAATACTGTTAAGTTTACATTGTAGTTAGTGTTAAAGAAATGAACTACCAAGCTACAAAATGAGATGAACAAACTATAAAAGCATACTGTTAAAATGAAAGAAGCCAATCTGGAAATGTTTAACTTATCAAAATTCTGGAAAGGGTAAAACTGGAAAAAAGATCAGTGGTTGCCAGGGGCTGGAAGGAAAGATGGAGGAAAGGAGGGATGAACAAGAGAAGCACAGTGAATTTTTAAGGACAGGAAAACAAATCTGAATGATACTGTACTGGTAGAAATATACATCTTATACATCTGTCTAAAACCATAAAAGGAGACCTCAATGTTTGTACAAAGGGACACCTGTGCTCAGATGCTTACTGCAGCAATATTTATAATTGCAAAGTTATGGAAGCAACCTAAATGTCCCCAAATACATGACTGGATGAAAAAGATGTGGTATATATACACAACGGAATATTACTCATCAATTAAAAACAACAAATTGAATGATTTTATGATAATATGGATGTACCTAGAAGAAATCATATTAGCAGAAACAAAAAGACAGACACCAAATGGTTTCACTGTTATATGCAACATGGGAAAGATAAACAAAAAGCCATGAAGAAAAGTCAAAGCAAGCTAACATCTAAAATGAAGTAACACAAATCAGGGGGGTTGGGGGGGTGGGACGGGGTGGGAACAGTCAGTGGGGGAGGTGAATCCTGGGAATTACAAAGATGTGAAATTTATATATAAATTATTTAATTTTAAAAAATTTTAAAAAACATAGAATGGGGCCGGGCACGGTGGCTCGTGTTTGTAAGCTTCAGCCTATGAAGCGGCAGGGGCTAGGGATCGCGGTTCGAGTCCCGCCTGGGGCCCGTAGCGAGACCTAGTTCCAAAAAAAATAGCTGGGCGTGGTGGTGCGCGCCTGTAATCCCAGCTACCTGGGAAGCTGAGGTTGGAAATTGCTTGAGTCTATGGTACCCCGGGCAACAAGAGCCTGCGGTTCCACGGGCAAAAATAGCGAGACCTGGTCTCAAAAAATAAATAAATAAATAAAAATAAAAATAAAAATAAAAATAAAAATAAAAAACATAGAATGTACAATGAAAACAATGAACAACAATGAATTCTCATGCAAACTATGGACTTTAGTTAATATAATGATGAAATAATACTCTATAACATTGGGAAAAACACTGCATACTTTGAGACACTAAGAAAATATTTGCTCAAGTGATAGGCTGTGTTGATAAAACCGTGTTTTGGTGTTTACAGCACAACATTGCTCTAAAAATACAGTCTATTAATCAAAAATTTAAATAACTTTTGGATGGCTCAGGCCGTTTGAGAAAAGGTCCAGCATAGGCCACTGATAAGGGGGTAGGGAGAGTCCTATGACACCAGGATCTCAGGGTCTCAGGGCCTCAGGCCAAGGGGTCTCAGGCTGGAGGTAGCTGGCCTTTGCCTCCACGTGGGCAGGGGGTTGCGTCAGACGGTACCTTTGCTGGGCGGACTCAGGGGAGGGAGGGGTCCCCCTCTGTTTATTCCAATCTCAATCAGATCTGTACTAAGAATGAAAAAACCAGTCTTTCTAGCTGCAGAAACAATGGAGAGTAAAGGAAGTAATAACGGCCCTGGATACACTCATCACCTGGATAGAACAAGTAGTGTGCTGGGAACCACTGAGACAAGAAGGTAAGACTAGCAATTGAGGTGACCTGTTCAGATTTCTACCCGAATCGTCTCCAGGGTTGGGAAACCAAACCCCTGGTCCAGTTTCATGAATGAGACTCCTTCCTTTACCAATCAATGGAGAAAGAAAGTCACAGAAATGTGGCTACGGCCCCAAGGCAGAACTGCTAACACGAGAGAGGAGAGAAGCTAGACCAACCACCTGAGTAAGTTTGTCCCCAGCAGGGAATGTCTCCACTACCAGAGATTGGGAATTGGGCTTCCAAACCAAGATATCATAACTATACAGCACACAAGCAGCACCACATGACAGACAACAGAAAGGATCCTGGAGAATCGCACCATGTTATTTGCCCTACAAGTTCCTGACATGCTCAGCCTGACTATCTGCCTCACTTATTCCTGGAGATCCAAGTACTTTATTTCTTGCTGTCCAGGAGTGCAATTCTGCACTCAGAATTAACAAAATAAAAGTTAAAAACAAAAGAATTTAAATAATGGCATAGAAATTTAAATAATGGCCAAGAAAACATAAATACATAATATACCAAACATCACATTCTTGGGAGGCATGTGTAGAGTGTATATACATGAATGGGGATGGACAGAGGGTTTGTTTTAAAATGAAATTGTCTTTTTGTAAATGTCACTTATGACAGAAATCACAGAGTAGGCTCCAAGCTCCAAGCAGAAGTAAATTAAATAGTATTCCAATCAAATAAAAATGAGGGTTAAAATCTCATCTCCTCATGAAGTAATTCCCCTTCCCAAGTTTCTAACTTCTAAAAAGAACATCATAGTTTTTCTGCAGCTAAACCCCCAAATTCTCCTGTTTCTCCCAGTCCCTTATCAGCTACCATTAGGATGTCTCTCAGATTTGGCCCTGCTCTCCCTGGACCAGCTACCATATATCAACTAGTCAAACAACAATCAATTCACCTTAGATCTCTCCACTAACTGTTCATGACATGCCTCTCTGCATGCCACTGCCCAAAGAAGTGCCTTCTTCTGGTAATGTAAAATTCACATTCCTTTTTTGTGTCCCTCAATGAAATTCAAGAAGCATTTAGAACTCTCTGTGTAGAGTGAGCCAATTTCTCAAGTCTTATATTTCCCCTTTTAACATGAAATTTTCATTAAACACAAAATCTCTACTTTTCCATCAGTGAAAAAACCCTCTATTCAAAGTCTATTCAAAATTCAACTTTTCTGTGGTCTATGTCCTTCTCATATATTTCAGTATAAAATCTTATTTCCCTGAAATTCAAAAGCACTTGTACCTAGTAAGACACAACCTAGCACTTGAGCAAATGTTTTCTTAGTGTCTCAAAATACAGTTTCTTCCTAGAAGGTGGAAATGTGTATCATCCACAACAGTGCTGGGTATGAAAAACATAGGAACTTCTATAATCTAAAGAGTTTTTTCTTCTTAATTTCATGTTTTCTAAGAATCAAATTTTGTCAACATGTAAAGTAACTAGATAGTATTCAGAATGTAAAAGAGACTATCTTAATAGTTAGATGTGAAACCATAAAATGTTTTTAAAAGGCACAGTGAAAACCCAGTCATTCAAGTACCCTGTTGGCAGTCAGCGATACAAGTGAGATACAAAGGTATGTCTGCATCTATGAAAGGCTGTTATACATTCAGTCTTTGACAGTTTAGCAAAAGTTATTGGCAAAGTTTTCCATCTCCCTTGAAAGCAGAAATAGGCTTTTGATGTGGACAGGCACCTAAGAAAACAGCCTTTTACTGGAAAGCAAGCTGGTAACATAAACTATTCATACACTGGCTATTTATTAATATTTCAATGGTGGTGAACTTTTATTCATTGATAATCAAATTCTCTATCTCAAAAGATACTGAGAAAAGTATCTTTTTATACTGAGAAAAGATAAACCTACCATTATACTCCCCACTGTTAACTATACTACAATTCACTACTACCACACCTGCATTTAAGAATGACAAACAAAACCTCAGCTAAATTAGACATATGATCAAATCAATATCAGTGTTACCTTAGTGGTATATGATTACTGAGGAACATCTCAGCTGTGTTAATCAACTCTGCGGTGGTCTCATGAGTTGGGTCAACTATGAAAACCTATTGTAGAAAAGGAAAGATGAATAATTATTCAGTATCACTGTACTTAGGGAATATTATGATGTAGTTAAGGCAATCTTTTGCCAGCTACTCTTGAACCACACAAAGAGGAGTTCTACAAGACCAGCTAATGTTCAGAGAATGAACATATATATTCCTTTGTGGTTTTATGTCATTAATATGACAACAGTATTCCAGATCATCAACACCTATTCTTTATTACAACTAACAAAACCCAGGTTTTATTAACTTTCCCACCTTAGAAAATGGAAATTATCATTTTGTGTATTAAGGATTTTTGAATTAAGAACTAATTTAGAATTCAATTTTTAGATCATAATAACTTATGTATTAAGATCTCATGATGTGTTTAAAAACAAAAATGATAGTATCTTCATTTAATAATGTTCAGACAAGTCGTAAAAGAAAAAGAAATCAAAATTTAAAGCAGGAAAAAGGCGAGGAAAGTTGGACAATTATCCAGATAAGTCTGAGAGAGTCAACCTGGCACTAACCTGGTCCCTATCTCCTGAGGAGCCACATGAGGAAAGAGTGAGATGAGAGAGGGGAAGGATCAACTAAATAACCTTGTCCTCTATCTAAGTGAGAGAAGAAGTAACAAGTAGGAACTGACAAACTATTCTCTTTAAGGGAATAAATTGAGCTATTAAATTTTAGGAAATAAGATATTAAAGAAAACCAGTAGTTAACATTCATCTTCTCAGGTAAAAGAATACTACCTTAAAACTTAACGATGTAAACCTTCCAGTCAAGGAGAAAAAACATTCTTTACATGCTGATACATTTTCAGAAATAGATTTTATTTAACAGTGGTAGTGGGGAAAAGCAGCTAGTAAAGAAATGAACATTTTAGACATGACAAAAATGGCAGGGAAAAGACAAAGGAGAAACAGAGTTCACGGTCAGGCAATAGCAGTTTTACTTACCATGTTATGCAAATTTTTCCTGATCTGTCGAATAACACCAGGAAAGGTAGGTCGAAGCAACTCTTGTAGACTCGAAGGCCATGAATTATATCTACTATCAACCTCCAGGTTGTTGATCCACTAAAAAATACATACATTTAATCATCATTAGTGAAGTTTACACACATAAATTTAAAGATTTTTAAAATGTTTTAAGAAGACGCATATAAGGAAAGATCATTTTCAAGCACAAACACATTACGTGAAAAAATGAAAACAAGTCACAGATTAGAAGATATCTACCACCTACAAAGCCCATAAAAGGCCAGCTAAGAATAGATATTAAAATTTAACATCTCAATATAAAAGGCAAAGAACCTAAGAGGAATGGAACTAGATGAATCAAGAATCTCAATCAAAAATTTACAAAGGAAATTCAAATGAGCAAGTAACACAAGGAAATACACATATCTTCATGAGTAATCTGATAAAAATAAACTGAAACAATGAAATTCCACATTCATTAAATTGAAAAACTTTTAAGTTTGTGAATATAAAAAAAATCCAGTGCTGAAATCTGAAGGAGTGACTTAGTTTACGGCCATACTACCCTGAATGTGCCTGATCTTGGAAGCCCAGTAGGATCGGGCCTGATTAGTACTTGAATGGGAGACTGCTTGAGAATGCCAGGTGCTGCAGGTATCTGGAGGAGTGACTTAGAGAAACCTAATCAAAATGAAGATTTTATTAATAGCTACCACTAAGTACTCCAGTTCTAGGAATTTTCCCCAAATAAACTAACAGGTATGCACAGAGAGAAATACAAAGTCTTCATAGTATTGCCTATAACTGCAAAAAGTCAGAAACAACATAATGTACATAAAGAGAACAAGGGATAAAGAAACAGTATGTACCATTTATAGAAAAATATCAGTATGTGCAAGTATGTGTATATTATCTTGTTCATGTAATCAGAATAGTTCTGGAAGGAGACACAGTAATTGATAATATTGTTGCTTCTTGGAAGGAAAATTGAAAAACTTGGGGCTGAGACTGAATACATAAACTTTTGTATATCTTTAAAACTGTAAAGTTGGTGACAAGATGGCACAAGAACCTCAGGGTATACAAGGATGTAGAGTGTGTGTGTGTGTGTGTATGTATGTGTGTACAAGAACCTCAGGGTATACAAGGATGTAGAGTGTGTGTGTGTGTGTGTGTGTGTGCACCCAATTAAAAAAATTAAAAATAAAACTGTGAAAGTACAAA
This sequence comes from Uropsilus gracilis, assembly GCA_004024945.1. Lineage (NCBI taxonomy): Eukaryota > Metazoa > Chordata > Mammalia > Eulipotyphla > Talpidae > Uropsilus > Uropsilus gracilis. Next base: position 42,305 of record PVHY01004458.1, read on the forward strand.
TGATTTTTCAAAGATAAGTGAAAAATATGCTATGATAAACAAGATTAATACACACCAACCTTCGTGAGTCTTGAAAAAAATCAATGCGAGATAAAGGAAACTGATGGATACTGGTGTGGCATTATTACAATTTTTAAAACATGCAACAGGGAACAAAATGATAAAACAAGGGACAAGAGAAACACACACCCACTCAGAAAAGGAATTACCTGCAGGGAGGAAAGAGGTAAAACTGGGAAGTGACATGAAAAATGCTGACAAAAACATTTTTTTCTTCAGGAAAGTAACAGATTGACACAAATGATTAAATGTTAGTATAAGTATGCTACCATTGTTGTTATGCTAAAACCTTGTAATTAAAAACACTTTAAACAGAAAAACAAATGATACAACAGTCACTCTCAAATTAACAGTCATATATAGTTAAGAGTACATGTTCTATCTACTACCTAATTGCACTTACAAAAATTTAAATAAATGCATTACAAACACCAAGAAAAAAGAACTGGAGTGCCCAAATGTGCTGGGCACATCTTGAACACTGGTCTCACTTTAAACAGACTGTCAAATATAAGTCCACTACCTCCATACTCTTTACAAATTAGTAGACACCAATCTACACAAAAATCTACGTAGAAAATGTAAAAGTTCTTTCAATGAAGGTAACTGATTAAAAATTGGTAACTTAAACATAAGCACACAAGACTTTTCTCTGACAAAATTGAAACTAGACAAGAATGTTCAGTTGAAAAGTCAGGGTGGCTACATAAATGCAAAATCACTCCTAAACACATTACACATTAATCAACTTTATGGAGCATTTATAAGTCTTTATTAAACAGATGCGGTCCATATAAGCAGTTGTTGAAAATCTTTGATGCCAACAAAAGAAATGATTTAGGAATAACTCACCTCTCATGAAAGACAAAGGGGAGAACTGTAATAAAATACCTGGCCAGAAAGTCCTTTGGTTATTCAAGTAGAACACTTACTGAAATAGCAGGACTCCTGATGTCCACGGCATAGTCGGCCTCAGATGGCTGGATGTTCAGTTTCAAAATATTGTGTAGAGAAAGGTCTTTTATTCCCAATCTATGCAGACCTTCCATTACCCGAGCTTCATTCCTCAATACATCAAACAGACTGAAAAAACAAGTAGGTAGTTAGCAAATAAGTTCTTTTTTAATAATTCCTCACCATGAAAAAAAGTAGCCAAACTCCATGTATTATTTCTTACAATTGTACATGAATCTGTAATTATCTCAAAAGAAAGTCTACTCAAAAAATATTATACATAGGTCTAATATATACTTCAAAATCAGGATCAATGTACACAGGAACACATATATGCCACAGAAACAGATCTTGAGGAATTGACAACCCCTTCAAGTTTTACTGAAGGAAGTAGAAAAGAAGGGAAACACGACATAATAGGTCAGGATAAGAACTACTTCATATTTTTCTCTGATTTACTGAAAACTACTATAAAGAGCAAGTACTTAGCTTGTAATACTCTGAAAAATTAAAGATATCGATTTTATTATATAACATAAAAGCAAATATGGGCAATCTTTTAACGTGTCCTTGATTAATTTTTCACTAATTTTTTTTTTTTTTTTTGGAGACTAGGTCTCGCTATTTTTGCCCATGGAACCACAGGCTCAAATTGCCCAGGGTACCACAGACTCAAGCAATCCCCAGCCTCAGCTTCCCAGGTAGCTGGGATTACAGGCACATGCCACCACGCCCAGCTATTTTTTTGGAACTAGGCAGGACTCAAACCGCGATCCCTAGCTCCGGCAGCTTCATAGGCTGAAGCTTCCAGGCACGAGTCACCGTGCCCGGCCTTAAATTGAATTGTCTTGCAAATGCAGGGTGCATGGGTGGGAAGGACCTGGCACTGCTGATTTAAAACACCAGCTTTTGCCCTGTAAGATCTGTTTGGTGCTTTTCACCGGTTTCAGAACAACAATATGAACATGTCACATTATAAAAACTTCCCAGAGAATGAAAAATATTATTCCTACCTGAATATATCCTGTGTATCTAAATCAATATGAAGTCCATTGATAAATAGCGCTGAATCTCCAGGCTGTAATCCTAATGTACCTTTGAAATACTACCCAAAAAAAAAAATTATTAATGGGCCAGAAGAGAATATTTAACAAGATTTCCACATTTCTGGCTTTATTTTATATGGCATCCTCTTGTTTACTAGAAGAAATCCATAGACTGAGCTGATATTCCCTTTTATATCCTCCAACAGCTCCATCTTAGCATTCACTCTAACAAAACTGCCACTTGTTGCAGCATCTACCTCTTTTTCTTCCATTTGACAATGATTAACATAAATGTTTCCTATTTTGGTGGAAGGGCACAGAGGGAGGCTATTTTATTTAACAGTCAAGGGTTGAGGGTCATTTTTCATAAAAGAAGACATCGTTTCTTTCCCCTGTGTTGTCAACCCAAGTCTGCGACAATGGTAACAGACTTTCTTGATGAAAAGATCTAATCAAAAAAAGATTTCAAACCCCATAGCTCCCTTACACCTTCAAACCCAGTTACACACAGAAACTTTGAACTGTGAAAGATCCCCAGGCAGCCTGGGACCAAGGGAGGGCCCCCAGCACACCCCTGCCATTGTCCAGGCTACTGGTGGGGGTGGGAGGTAGGGAGCATCCTGTGCCACCAGAATCTCAGGGTTTAGGGATCAAGAAGTCTCAGGCTGGGAGAGCCAGTCATCATCACCCTTATATAAAAATTGGGGAGAAGGCTGGGCAGCCTCTGCAAGGAGTCCTGAGCTGGGAGAGAGGAATTTGTATGCTCTGCCTTCCAGACCTGATTCTGATCCCTTTGGGTCAGAGGTAGGAGCCAATGTCTCTTCTGATGGCTTGGATCTCTGGAGAGGGCCCCCAGGACACCCCTGGCCTAGACTTCTGGTGGGGTGGGGGTACGGATCATCTGCTCCATCAGGGTCTCAGGCTGGGGGAGTCAGTCTCCCCTGTCCTCCACTCCTCCCCTCCACATGGGCCAGGGGTGGGAACTGGGCACCTCTGCAGGTCATGGGCTAGGGAGGAGATCTCCCTCTGCTTTACTGTCACTTCAATCAGACCTGCACTAGGAATGAGAAAACTATCACACTCCAGATGCAGACATACAGGAGAGGATAGGAACCAAGTACAGTCCTGGATACACTAATCACTTAGGTAGGACCCAAACAAAGCCTGGTTGGAACCACAATACTGAGACTAGTTATTGTGATGACCTGTCACAGAGCTCCACCAACAATGACTCTGGGGGCTGGGGAATCAAACCCTTGGTGTTTGTGATGTGTAGGAATGTGAGCAAAGTTCCCTCCTTTTCTAATGGAGGAGGAAAATCACAGAAGTGTGGCTGCAACCCCATGGCAGAACTGGAAACCATGATAGAGGAAAGGAGCTGGACCAACCACCTACTAAGGTCTGTTTCCCACTGGATGGGAGATGGATTCCCAACATCAGATGCCAGAACTATAAGGCTCGGAAGCCACATCATACAACAGTCATCAAAATGAAGGACAGAGCCAACATGAATGAGGAGGCAAGGAACCCAGCGATGACACTGATCTAGAAGAAAAGAAACAGTCTCTTCCACCATACAAAGTGTGAAAATAAAGAAGTCTAGAGAACCACACCATTCACCTGCCCTACAAGAGGTTCCTGATGTGCTGGTCCTGGCTACCGCCTCAGTAATACTAGAGATCTGAGTAGCATGACCTGCTGTGTTCCAGGAGTGCAGGTACTCACCCAGGAAAAGGACATTGTTCCCATTTTTTATACAAGGGTGATGAAGATTGGCTCCCCCAGCCTGAGACCTCTTGATCCCTAAACCCTGTCTCCAAGAAGAGACCAGTGGGCCAAGCATTGACTAAGGACTTGGAGAGAGGAGTAGTATTCACCAGAAGGAGAGCAGGGAAAATGGGGAGTGGGGTGATGGTACAGGGATGCATAACTGACAGGAGGACCATACCAAAAGGGAACAATAACTAAGCAAATATGACTGATGATGTATGAAAATTAGAAAATTTTAAAAATTATTTGAAAAAAAAAAAAGAAAGAAACTGAGCTATGCTAAAAACACCACCTAAATGTCACCTAGCTCTCCTTCAATTACTGTTCCTTAGAAGGTTGTCTCTCTGGCCAACAAATGACTGTGCAACTTCTACAGCTCAAAACCCACCTATCCCATCAGAAACACAACTTTGATAGCATATTATTCTAGTCCATACAATTGAGAAGGGAAGAAACAAATCAGATATCAAGGACAGAATTTAGTTGTCCGATAGCTGGGGAAGGAGTTCAGGATTCTTGAACTCCCTTCATTTCCCATTAGTTAGCAGATTAAGAGAAATGAACTTTTAAGAGCTGTTACTGCATGGAAAAAACACAAAACAATACGGAAGTCATGGCTTTTCCTTCTTTGTCCTGGAAGCATTAAAAGGCAAGATAATGATAAAGATAAAGATAAAATTTACACAAATTGAGAATGTTACATGTCTTACATGGGAGAGAAAAACTCATGTCCACTCACTCTCAAGGTGCAAATACAGCACCCTATGACTATGTGAGAAACTGATTCTGAGCTGGAAAATCTATTTCTAGATCTGAATGCTGATAACATGTTGGGGGTTCATGTGGTAAGAATTCATCACAATAAAGATTTAGAATTTATACATATTTGTGTTTATATTTTATAAACTGATAAAATATTTTACTAAAAAAGTGAATCTAGAAAGTACTAATCTGTAAAATTTAACGTATCAATATAGTCTATACAATTTTAAAAAGCACTAAAACTAAGATAATGCTTAATATTGATATTCTGGAAATTAAAAATAAAAACTATAAGGTTCCTTCAATTTAGCAAATATATAAAATATAATTGTTTTGCTATTCAGATCTTTTTAATTAATATACATAAATATTAAGAAAATTCAGGTAAAGACAGTAAACTGAACATAAGTATTTATTTTCCCTGCTTAGTCTCTACCGAAAAGTCAGTTTTTTAAAAAGGAATTTTTTTTTTAAGCTGTAAATCCACCACAATAAAGGAAACAGAAAAGTGTATCTTATTTTGAAAGCTGAAAAGATGCATAAGCAAGCAACTATTTTATCAATCCAAATAAAGTCAATTCTAAGTTGATAACAGGAAAAGCAACAAGAAACCCATTACCCTGTGGAACTCCCCAAAAGGTTATGGATCAGCAGCATAAGGAGGAAATTACTAGGTTAAAGCATGAATCCTAATAGACTCTTTTAAGGAAAGAGCCCCCAAATGATTTCCTTGTCAGGTAACTGCTATCACAACTCCTCCTAAACCAAAATAAAGTATCTTGGACAGAGAGAAAGAGAGATCTGGGAAGTCTGGGAAGTGAAACACCATTGAGGGCAGTGATCCCATACCACAAACAGGGGGCCAAGCACAAATCACACAATATTCTCCCCCACAAGGCTTCTGCTTCCCTGGCAGTAGATTCACCCCCCCAAGCAGGCAGATCCTTTTCTGGATAATCACTATAGTGCTCAAGAGGAAAAGCTTAGATATTGTCACTAGGGTTTCCTAGAAATTGGCAATACCTATATGGGTTAGTCAAAAAGCACCATCCTTAAGCCTTTTTTAATCATTTTTTTTTTAACTGTCTCACTCTTCAATAAGAGCAGCTAGCCATGAATCACTACACAGTGAACGAGAGTTCCCAATATTAAAGACAGACCAAGACAAAAAGGAAGGCAACTTAAGAGGAAAAAACATTATGTTGAAAAGAAAACAGACATATGTATCACCAATAGCTTAACAAAGAGATATTTGTTATGAGACTAACAAAGTATTCACAAATAACACAAACTCTAGGAAATTGAAAATTTCACAACTAAAGCAAAAACCTAAACCAAAAGGTAGAAAATCATTCCAGCAAAGTTTAAAGATAAAATACAAAAGCACTGAAAGGTAGGAAAACTTTTGTGATTAGGTCAAACAAGTCAGAGAAATGAATTGGTATATTTATGTATTCATTCATTTTTATTAATAAATGAACAAAAAACTAACTGTTCTAGGACAGATAAAGAGAAACCAGAAGGAAGAAAAACAAAGAAACAGTTCCTAAAACTAAAAGAAATTGTTTTCCAGAACTAAAGGACAGTAGAGATTTTTAAGGCATATCAAACTGAAATAATCAGAGTACTAGGATCAAAGGAAACGATCCTAGATGACTTCAGGAAAAAAAAGACCAAATCACACATAGTCTTCAGACTTCTTAACACTCACAATGGAAACCAGAACCCCTAGAAAAAAATGGCTATAAACTACCAAATGATTTCTAATCTACAATTCTATACCCAGTCAACCAATCAACAAAAACAGAAATGAAAAGGTGATTTCTCAAGAAAGCAAAGTTCACAAACACGTAACTTTTCTGATAAAGATGTGCCAGAACAAAACCAGTAGTAAATCAAAAACAGAGACCTGACATCCAAAATAGGAGATGCAACAAAAGAGATAAAAAGGAAGTTCTCAGGTTAAGTGATACCCACTAGACATAAAGAAAAATCAGTCCATCAAAGAGCAGATCAAAAGTTGATATAATCATGACAAAAAAAAATACACAGGGTAAGTGGAAAGACAGGAAATGAGTCTGTATGGAACAGTGGTAGACATGGGGAAGCATAAAACCTCATGCTTTTAATAGGAAATCAATACATAAGATCTGCGATTGAAAAATTAAAGTACCAATTTATACTGGCTAGAATTCTGGGGATAAATATCAAAAGTACAGTTGATATCAGAAAGCAGAAGCTTCCAGAAAGGTGACATAAGAGGAAGTGACACAGGAGGGACTATTTCTCTATATTGTTGGCATCTTCTGTTGCTTTGAATTATAATCATGTTCAACTCTGATAACTGAAAATATTTTTTTAAATGATTGTAGAAATTAATCAAAATACCCTCATCTTTAAGAAAACTAAAGTTAAATGCCACTGCAATAACAGAGATTGTTTTATCTTTAAAGATATAATACAAAACAAAATTTTATTATCTTTTCACTGGTTAATACCTTCTGATTCTCTTCTACTTCAGCTCTAAGTTCTGAGCTCACAGCTGTTTTTGTTATTGCTCTAAGAAAATAAAAACATTATCAGTGTTTGGCTTAACATTTGACAGAAATGTCTTTTTTCCACATATTTTAGTATAAAACAATACATTGCCCAGTAAATTACAAAAAAAATGGAAAAAATTAAACCTTCACAATTGATAAATATACCTTTCCTCTCAAATATGCATATTTTTTCATTATTGCAAAATATAACACCAAGAAAAAGTAGTAGTAATGGCATGTCAAAGTAAGAGCAGTTATTTCTAAGAGCTTAGTTACAGATATATAACTCCACTCCTGCTTGTGCTCTCTCCAGCTTATAGGCTAATGGATAATGCTAAAGAAACTAAGGCAACAAACTGTTCAGCCTATTTAAGCACTACATGTGTATCTTTAATAGTATGCTGGACTAAATGAGAGTGTATTATGTCCTGACTAAGAAATATTTTCTACGACTAATCAAAAAAACTTAATTAGATAATATCTCCCATCAGAAGAAAAAACATTTTGTTAAGTGACTTAAGAAAAATACTGGCAATTGTTTTCATTTAAGCCACTGGTTTCTAAAAAGTTCACTTTTAAAACAATTTTTCCTTGAATTTATGAGATATGGAAGACGATTATACAACTGAAAGCAAATCAGAAAAGATACTATCAAAACATTATTTATTCTGCCAGTATGAACAAGTCAGCCTCTATAACTCATTTTCTTCAAGATTACGATGAACTACAGAAAACTCTTCAGAAGGAAAAAAACTACTATCCATGTCAAATGCTAGATGAGTTACATCTGCAGACATTAGAGTTTGCAATTCCTTCAATCCTGAAAGGTATTGTTATTTCCACTTTACTGCTGAGGAAAGTGAGGTTAAGAAAGGTCATTTACTTGCAAAGATCACAGAACTAGCAACTAGCTCTTGAGAATGCCAACAATACAACCTAGACCAATTTTCTCAACAGTAAAATGGAGGGTCTTGTTGCCTTCTCAGAAAGAATGCACCACTAGCAGGATAGTGCTGGAAATAAGAAAGTTTTAACTTTCTAAGCATTTTCATATTTTTAACTGCCTCATTCTTCATGTAAATTTGAAGATAACTAGGCAGGTATTAACAGAAGAATGTCTTACCTGGCTTTGGTAGGAAAATTTTGACTAAGATCCTTCATCACCATCAAAGCTAACTCATTTGGAGCAGCCAAGATTCGAGCAGCAGTCTGGAAACTTAGATCTGAAATAATGTTGCATACAATTTAAAGTGTGTTAATTTAGTGCGAGGAAAAAATTGAACAGAAGTCACATATATTTAACACTATTTCCTTGGTAAGTAAGAATACCTTTGAACACTACCATTTCAAAGTGCACAAGATTCAATTTCCAATTTTAATCACTGTGTGGGACCCTACAATATTAATTGTTGCTTGCCATTCCTTAATCTACCCTTACAAAACACAAGGGCATACAAGAAGACATTTAGCACAGGATAAACCCATCCCAAAATCCTTTTCTTTTTTTCACAATATTACAATATTTCACAAAGTATAGCAAAAACACTTTAGAAATCATGTTGGGGAAGAAAAAACTTAAGAAATAGTTCTTTGGACCAGAAAAAACAATACATAACGTGTTATACCAACATGCTTATAATAGTTACTAGACAGAACGTTTAAGAGATGCTGTCCTCTTACAGAAATAAAATGATTAAGACAAACATGTTTCTAAGATCATAAGATTGAGGATCTAGCCACATGAATAAGATTTAAGACTCATTTATATGCTCTGCTTCTGCACAGAAATTATCTAGATACAAGAGAATTTTCTTCCTTTTTTTCTGATTACTCATAATCACTTTATAATCTGTGGTCCCTCAGAACCATGAGGATGAAGACAATAAAATTCAAATTCTACCTTTTTTAAAACCACAAAATTAAGTCAAAAAGTAGGTCAGTGATTTCTCTACATTTTTACTACCTTGCAATTGCCAAACTTTTAAAGGTGCCATTTCATTGGTGCTCTCCACAAGATGTTTTCTGAGTTCTTTCAACTCTCCCTTCAGATGAGGGTACAGGTCTCTAAAAGAAACATACAATCAGTCCTTTTCATGTGTCTTTTCTTTTTCAACATATACTTAAAAGTTAGCTCCACCTTTATCTTCACAATTTTTACTGCCTTGCAAAAGGAAAATTCCTACAACATGGGGGAAAACTAAAGTTTTGTTTCTCTTTAAAAATAACAGAAAATTACATAACTTAAATTAAAAACTGTAAGAACATAGCCATGTTAATCTCCACACTTTTCTGAATATTTTTAATTTCTCAAAATTAAATCAGAAATACACTGCTGATTGTCTCAAAAGAAATCTTTCTAATACATGTTCATAAATCATTTCTCAAGCTAACCAAAATTATTAAATTTTGCTTAGCTTTATCTTGAAATACAGTACATTCTTCTGAAAGCAAGTAAAACAGATTGTTAAGAGACAGAGACACATCATTTAGACCAGTCAGCCAGCTGTGAAAATAGTCCAGATCTAAATGCTAAAAACTAAGAATTTCTTAAGTGTAACATGCAAAAAGTAAAACATTTATTCAGATTCTTTACCTTCCAACCAATCCATTTCTAATCAGTTACTACAAAATATTTTTCATACTACATAATAAATTATTTGTAATAGCTGAATGACTATCCTGACTGTCCAAAAAGGAAAAGGAAAATAGGAAACAGTTAACAAAATTCAGCATACTACTTTTGTACTGTAAAAACATAAAGTTATAATGCTACCCCAAAAATATAAATATATATATATGAATATGAAAAGGGCCCCTGAAAATCATAGGAGGTCCAATAAAAATGAAACTTCATAACATACTAATGACACCAAAAACTGATGTCAAAAGTAAAGAACTGTACATACAAAGGATGAAATCAACCTGTCCACACTACTTCAATACAAACTAAAGTGTTCATATGGGTAAGTTATTTAATTCAGTCAAATATAAAACTGTAATGTATGATACTGAGCCTTCATATACTCTTTCCATATGATTCCTTTAAAAAAAAAAAGCATACTCTAAAAGTCCTAATTAAGATTTTTCAGCTACAGCAAAAGTCAAGATTCTGGACCTTGACTTAACAAGCCATAATGGAAATAATTATATTTTTTAAAAGAGCTGACAAGGACTTTTAGCTATAAAATTCTTTAGAACTTTCTTAAAATGTCTATGGAATATTTTTCCCAAAAAATCTTCCATCCTTTCATACAAAGCAAATTCTGATGAAATATATTTTCACTGACCTTATATAAAATCTACTACACCTACTACTACTTTACCTCATCTGCATTTTTTCAAACTATATTCCGCAAAAATGGCCAAGACCTCTAAACTTAAAATACATGTGATTTTATTTTCACCAAAAAAGGGGGGTGGGGGGAACAATTAGATTTGTCCTATTACATTAATCAAAATATGACACATAAGTTTATGACATCAACCACAAGGCCCAGTAATGGATAGCAATAAGCAATAGTCAGGCAGACATAGTATCATTTAAGAATAATGCACTTCAGAACAACCAGAAGTCATAAACTATGCTATAAATGAAGTGGCACTCTCTTCATGTATATAAAATGCTGTTAGAGCTTTAATCTAATAGGAATAAGAGAATACTGACAGCGAAAGGAAATTCAGAGAATAAGGGCATTTGCCAATAGAATATATATACCTTAATTTTCCAAAGAGGAATCCTTGAACTTCATCAATAGGATCATTTTCACCAATTACTGTGGTGTTTACTTCAGTTCCTACAAAAGCACAGCAAATATAGGTCTAACCACTCAGATTAGAAATAAAAATTATTAACCTTAAAAAATTTGAATGTGAAAAAAATACATCAAAAAAACACCTGAAAGTGTAGTACCATTTAAAATATTAAAATAGTTCTGAAGTAGTTCTTTAAACATACAAAATAAACGTTTTACCATATCCTTTGGTCATGATTAATGAACGTGTTTTTTCATTAAATGTTGGAAAATTTTATATGTTAAAAATTTCAAAATTAATAGCTTTAAAATTATGAACAATGGAAGTATTCTGCAGTTGGCAAGTAAGACAACTTCCTAGTAAATAAAATTACTGAAAATAGAATGGTAAGGAATATCCAAACTGATCATGACTTTAAAATGAACTAAAGAGGAAAAAATCAAAGACCACACATAAAACTTGTGGTTAAAATAAGAAATTCAAAATTACAACAGAAAGTACCCCCAGTACACAGCTTCAAGTGCAAAAAATAAAAACTAAAATGAATTGTTAATAGTTAAGGCAGTTTAAGATTTCACACTGGATAACATTAATGGCTATTTGTGAACTACATTACAGCAATAACAATAGTTACTACTTAACTAAGCTTTTTTGGTATAAAAAAAAGTACTAAGTTCTTACATACATTCTTTTCTCCTCACAAATACTTGAGAGGTATATTCATTTTCTGCACTTTATAGAGACGATTAGGATCAAGACTATTTGTTTAAGGTCCCCCAATGTAGATATAACAGGAGGAGGAATCAAACATCAGTTCATTTTACTCCTAAATCTATTCTATTTCATTAGGGAAATAAATCCCCTTTTATCTCATATTTTAAAGGAAACACATTGGTCTTAATTTACAAATTCACCTTTCACCTGAGTATCATCCTTGGCCTTGTACTCAGTGCTCTTAATGGCCAATTCCACACCATAGCCAGAGAGATAAACAGGTTCCTCCTTAGGATTCTGCAAGAACAAATATTCCAACATCACCACTTAGTTTTTTACATGTCACAAGTGCACACACTATAACAAAGTTAGTGTCACCTTGCCATTACTGAGGATTATACACACAAAATATACATAAAGTTCCATGGAAATCCTACATTCATTAAGATTTAGTATCCTGTCACAGGTATGGCAATGGGAATTCTAAAGTTGAAGCAACACCAGATGAAGGGACAGTTAAAGGGAAAGGTAACCAAATCACGTTAAAGAAATGAGAAAAAAAAGGGCGAAATATCCAAGAACCTGGATATCAGGTTGAAGACTGGTAAGGTTTCAAACCCAGAAGTGTTTTTGCTGGAATCGTGTGTGTAAGCAGTGCACCCCTTGATTTTTAACAACTCCATGGACACCTAAAACTAAAAGAATTTTTGTTTTTTTCCCTATACATATCTATGGCAAAATTTATAAATTAGTCACAATAAGAAATAAAACGGCCAGGCACGGTGGAGCGTGTCTTTAATCACAGACTACTGAGCGAGGCCGGGACTAGTAATTGCTTGAGTCTGCGGGTTCAAGACCCACCTGGGGCAACATAGCGAGACCTAGTCCCAAAAACTAAGCTAGGCATGGTGGCGCGCACATATAATCCCAGCTACCTGGGAAGCTGAGATTGGGGATTGCTGAGATTGGGATCCAGCTACATGGGAACCCCAGGCAATGTGAGCCTGCTGTTTCCCGGGCAAAACAGCAAGAAAACAGACCAATTATAAAAATATACTAAAATCAGTTCTATGAATGTGCTCTTTCTCAAAATACATTGTTGGACATATATTTTCAGACCATGGCTGACTATGGACAACTGAAGCTGCAAAAGTGAACCCATAAATAAGGGGAGACTACTATATGTATATATTTCTTATTTAATTTACATGTCTTCAGGCAGAGTTTGGTTTATTTTTATAAATTTGCCTCCTAAAAAGGATGGCCACTTGGAAGTCTATTCTCATATTTATTTTTATCATACCAATAGAGCCTTCTTAAAGATAAATTTTTTTAATATATAATATTGCTAATCTAATAATTTAACAAAAAAAACTCCCACACATTGACCTTTGGGCCGACTATGAGATTCCCTTATCATAGAGAATACGCTTATTTTATTATGAATACTTTGATTTCAATTGTTCTGTATGGTGGTTCTTTGGCTAGCTCCATCTGACTAAGAGTGACCCCTCCCCACCATGCACATTGTTCTGACTAAGAGTGACCCCTCCCCACATTGGAAGAGTTGATATGTATGTATCACAGGGTAAGACTGGCAATTACTTTTTACTATCTCAGGATCAGCCACTTCTCTAGACTTCTTATCTGTAATTATTTAAATTTGAGAGTGAAAAAAAGAGAACATGCCTAATTCTCATACCCAATACTACAAACTAGAAAAGGTTTGTTGAACTGTTAGAGTAGGGCTTTTAAGTCTTAAAAGACCAATGATAAGACATTATACATTGGGTTTAAGGCACCATTTGTGCCTTGGAGCAACCTTAATTTTCACCATCTCTCATAAACTAAGGATGTTTAAAATAAATAAAAACTTTACATTATTTGCATGGACTTAGCATACATTATTTATTGAGTTTGTTATGCACAAACTTTAAAGTTAACAATATTTACATATAACTATTTTAAACACTGCTATATAAAATTTTAAAAACTTAATTTCCCATCAATTCTGATTTCACCTCTTTAGAACTTGTCCCCATCAAATAAAAAGATACAAGAAAGGGGGGCGGGGGGAAGCTTAGAAAAGAACTGATTCAGTTTATAGTATGACAATCATATTAAATCTGTACCAAATAAAAAAAATTTGCATAGCTCATTTTGAAATAGAAAGTAAACTTTATTAAGTCATTTTTAAAGGATAATTGACATGTTTCTTCAGAAAAGTAAGCAGTCTCTGTGCAAGTATCAGATTTGATAAGTATCTCAAAGTAGCTCAAATTTTATAAAGGAGAAAGTATTAGCTTATGTACTAAGGTTGTGCTGGCAAAATATTTAAAATAGTTATAAAATAAGGCAATACTTACAGATACATAGTGTCTGAGTATGTAATTGATTTTGCCTGCATTGCTTTTTGATATAAGTTGGAGGTGGAATTTATAAAATTCCTCATAGCCAATTTCAGAGTAGAAAATCACCACGGGGCTTTCAGGATTAGAAGAAGGATATCTGTGATCTCCTTTGAACAATAAAGGTTTGGGTCTGAAAGTAAATATTAAAAGCTTAAAATCTGAAATTTAAAACCTGTAAACATTAAAATTGGTACAAAATGTAGCTACAATGATAAATTATACAAGGATTATAAGCATCTAAATAAAAGGATGTCACAATCTTAAACTGTTCTGGTTAATAGAAATAAAGATGAGTTTTAGCCTCACTTGATCATGATTGAAAACAAAAGTATGTAAATAAATAATGGCTATAAAATGTAGACTTTGATGATTCAATTTGGAGGAGGGGGTAAGTGGGGTAGAACAAAAATGAAGGATATTTAACCAAATCTCACTACCAAAACTTTAGTATATTATTCTAACATTATCAATAGAATGTAATTACCTTTTCATCTGAAAATATAAGTACAAAAAATGCAAAAAAGCAGAGGATTACTTATGCAGATAACTTGCCAATTACACTGTCTTCCCCTCTGGCATTTTTACAACTATGATCTTCCTACTAATGAAGTCAACATTTTTGTTTTCCTCATAAATTTTAAAAATTCCTCTAAGAATGGCATCATGATGCTGATAGATCTAAGATGCAAAGACTCTAGGACCTAAGAATTCCATGTGTAATGTCAGTCACAGGAGGTAAAGATACAGAATAAGGATGGTTACTCTAGCCTTACTATAATAACAGAAAAGGAAAACTTATTTTGAAACATCTTTTAACACCCATCAGTAAATTTTTTTTAAATGGGACATTCTTACACAATTATGCATGTTATAAATATAGTGAGATACACCTATATGAAATGAAAAGTGTTCTTTATAAAAATAAACTTACTTACCTATGTAATTTTATCACTACAGATAAAAAGTTTAAAAAGATATATGTAAAGTCATTTAAAATCCAGTTACCATCTGAGAAAATATAGCATCACTCTTTACAAAGTTATGCCTTATTGTAACAAATCAAACAGAGAACTTGATTTTAATCAATCAATCTTGTTTTCGTCAATGGAACATCATTTTACCATGCAGTCATCTTCCAATGTCCATGTGTCAACACTGAGATGTCAAGAACGTGGACGATGGTTTTTTGGATGTCCCCCTCAGTTAGAAGCACTCATGTCATTTGGTGAGCAAAGGGATTGGAAAAATAATCTCACTAAAGAAGAAGTCTACTACTTAAAATACCCTTAGTGTTTCTGAAACACAGAGCAGCAGTAGAGAGAGATTACTGCCACCATATGTAATACAGTACTAGACGAGGTATGACCAGCACAGGGGTACAGGCTATCTTTGTGACAGGAAACCTACCTTTAAGTTAAAAAGTCTGTGTTAATTACCACTTTGATAATGAAATTAATTTATGCAATTATGTTTTAATGTCTTTTGTCTGAACTAATATCCTGAGAAATATTATCATTATCAACATTACTTCAGGCACTGGTTTTGTACGGTGCATTATTTACTAAACTGATGACAAAGCCTATGTAATTTCTGACACAGTTATTACTAAACAATAAAACATCAAGGAATTTTATTACTTCCATTTTGAAATGAGAATTGGGCCAGGCACGGTGGCTTGTGTCTGTAAGCTTCAGCCTATAAAGCAGCTGGGGCTAGGGATTGAGGTTCAAGTTCCGCTTGGGACCACACAGCAAGACCTTGTCCCAAAAAATAGCTTGGCATGATGGTGCGCACCCATAATCCCAGCTACCTGGGAAGCTGAGGCTGGGGACAGCTTGAGTCTGTGGTACCCCAGGCAACGAGAGCCTGCAGTTCCATGTGCAAAAATAGCGAGACCTAGTCTCAAAAAAATAAAAAAACTAATTCACCTACATTCACAAAACTGTTTTAAGTGATGGAGATGGAATTTAAATCAGTTATCCTACTCTAAACCACCATACTTATAGACTACATAAACTCATGAACTTAATAAAGAACTAGGAAATATGACATGCATGTAGATAAACACACAATCCACCTTTCAGATGCTGTTAGGACAAGAGTCTCAAGGGTATCAAAATCACAAGTCGTCTTTCCATGCACTGAAAAAAATGAAGTACATCCTTCTGGTGGAGGCTCATCAGTGGCAATCTGTCGATTAAGACACAAAGTCATTTTAAATCGTATCTAAAGACAAGCTAAAGACATGAATATTCTGAATAGGTTATTATATAATAAAACACCAATCAATGAAAGCAAAAATTAACACCTACTTAACACATATGTGACAGACAAGAGCTTTCTAAATCAGTGTTTTTCATTCCATTCTTTCCAATATCACCCCATAAGGCAAATATTATTATCCCCAAAACAGAATTTTAACATTCTATCTCAGAAGATAACACAGGATTGTGAGGGGATACAGAATGTACCTAGTGAAAAAACCAAGTTTACAAATGTCAGTTTAAGGTGCCAAAGTATAATCATTCCTACCCTAATTAAATATAATTAAATATAACTTCAAATTACATGTTCATGATAAATTCAAGTTCATGACACAGTATCTAAAAAAACCAACTCAGTGTGAAAAAGAAAGATAATATGATCTAAAGTGTATTGCGCATATCCAAGAAAAAGACTGAATGAGAGTTCATGTTTAGAGTGAAATATATTACTGCATTACAGTCGTAACAGTCACAAGCTAATCTTGTACTTTAATGAGAGGTACATTGAGAAGAGTTAGCATAATGAGATGGAAATAGGGAAGTATAGTAGCAAGCACTGGTGTATGCCCTGATGTTACTGATGTTATATTAAAGCATCCGTCTCTATAGATACAATACAAAGAATTAAGAAAAACTGGAGAGAAATGGAAAGACTGCTATGAGAAACTAATATTAAATTCCTTCACTATATTCTGAACTTTTCTGTAAATTATTAGAAAATAACTACCAAAAAAGAAATGAGTAATACAATAAACATTTATGTACCTGAGATCCAGCTTCAATATTCATTAACTAAGAGCCAAATTATTACACTTATTTTTCTACCACACTCTACTAGATCAGTTAGACACAAATGCCAAATAACATTTCATCTTATTTGTAATGTTCCAGTATATTACAATAAAAGAAAGATTAAAAAAAAACTACCACTACCACATTCAAAAATTTAACGAAATTCTACATAGATGGCAACTGGCAGCAGTTTTTCAGTCTTTCCCAGCTCCCCTATTAAAACAGCAATCCAATAGAAAAACAAAACCAAAGGATCACATTAATGACAAAACTAGGTGGAAGGAAAACACAAGCAAAAACTATTGTGATCAAAGACTATGACGAAAGCAGAGGGAAACAACAGAGCATCTGATGATCCTGTGAAGAAGAAAACCCCAAAACAACCAATAGGTTTCCACAGGCCAAACGGCTTTGTATTAGGTGAGCAAAGGAAGTTATGGTAAAGTTTAAAGGCATTAAGGCAGTTCAGCCACTCTCAACTTTCAAGACTCATAAACATGAACTCCCTTCATGGCCCACTCCTAGGAAACCCAAATGGTGGAATAAACTTTGAGGAGGTCAGAGTTGTAGAGACAATGAAAGAAAAAGTCCAAATAAAAGCAGAGATGAGGAAATCTCAAAAAGCAAGTCACCATTTTTCAAAATCACTATGTCTTTTAACAGAAGAGGGAGCTTTAAACAGAAGAGGGAGTCATGAAAACTTCTAAAAGTTAAGGAAAACTAATTTCACATTAAAATGAGCAAAAAAAGTCTCAATGTCAAATGTCCTACAAAGCTATTATAAGAAAAGGAGAGTAATACCCTTTCCTTAAACATGAATGCTGCACATGAAACATCTGTGCAGTGAGGCAATCTGCTACAACTGCACTGTCCAATGCAGTAGCCACATGCTACAACATACTACTGTGCTCTTAAAATAGGGTTATTACAACTTAAGAGCTAACTTCTCTTTCTTTTAATTTCAAATTATTTACATTTAAACAATCATACATGACTAATGATTACCTGGACAGTCAAAAGTGAAAAAAAAAATTGTAGAAATTAAGACTAATCTAGAAGAAGCATAAAAACAAACAATGACCCAGACCATGCTATCTTACAGAAAATTACTACCAAAATCAGCAATTCTATGACACTAAAGAAAAAGAAAAAAGTCCTTTGGGACTCTAGACAATAAAAGAAAGAGGCTTTTAAGAGAAATAAAATTAGATTATCATCACACTTTTCTGCAGAAGACTTTATGCTGAGAGAAAATGGAACACGTTTAAGACAGAAAGAAAACATGAACAAAAGATTTATGTTCAAATTGTTTAGAACTGTGCAAAAACTAAGGAATACTGTTTTAATGAGCCCTTCATGAGGTTCATTCAAAAGGCAGTAAACAAATGCCAAGTGGACTAAATGAGTAAGAGATGTTAGGCAAGGACACTGATGAGTATTAAAAATACATATTATTTACAGAAAGAAAACTAAATGGGGCTGAACAGTAAACAGTATGTTAAACATCTATTATCTAGATAGAACATAATCATTTTTTAAATGGGAGGAGGGAGAATGAGTATCACTAGGCCAAAAGATAGATTTTTAACCTTTTAGCAGAAGCAATTGTAGCACATATGACTACTACTTCTAAAGTTACTGCACATATAACATGGATAAACAAATATTTTTTGGACATTTACAAAGTATCTATCTGCCGAGTTATTAATATCTTGAACAGAAGGTTTGTTTTGGTTTTTTTTGAGACTAGGTCTCGTTATTTTTGCCCGTGGAACCCCAGGCTCTCATTGCCCGGGGTACCACAGACTCAAGAAATTCCAGCCTCAGCTTCCCAGGTAGCTGGGATTACAGGCATGCGCCACCATGCCCAGCTATTTTCTTGGAACTAGGTCTTGCTACGGGCCCCAGGCGGGACTCGAACCGCGATCCCTAGCCCTGGCCACTTCATAGGCTAAAGCTTACAGGCACGAGCCACCATGCCCCGCCTGAACAGAAGGCTTTTAAATCAACAACAATAATAAACCTACTGGGTAAAGGTCATAAAATAGACATTCTCCAAAGAACACACACGGATGGCACATTAGAACATGCTCCACATCACTAGTGATTAGGGAAATGAAAATCAAAACCAGGAGACACAAATTCCCACCCATTAGGATGGTCATAATAAAAAAATTAAATAGAAATAAAATTAAATTAAAAAGACCAAAAAATAACAAGTGCTGACAAAGTGGAATCCTGGTGTATTACTGGTGGGAAATTTAAAACTGTGTAGTTGCTGTGGAAAACATTTTGGCAGTTCTTCAAAATGTTAAACACAAAATTGCCATATCATCCATGAATCACACTCCTACATACATCACCAAAAGAACAGAACTCAACCAGAGACTTGTGACTCAATGTTTCATAGCAATATTATTCAAATAGCCAAAAATGCAAAAATTCTGATACACTAAGAATTGAAACTCAAAAACATTGTGCTGTATGAAATGAGTCAGATACAAAAGGGATAAATCATAATGATTCCACTTATATGAGGTCTACAGAATGGGTAAATTGACAGTTGACTTGGGGGAAAAGGGAAAAGGAGGAGTTGTTATCGGATAGGTATAATTTCAGTACTGTAAGGTGAAAGAACTTCTCAAGAAGTAATAGTAGTAATGGTTGTACAACAGTAAGACCATATTTAATATCACTGAGCGGTATACTTAAAAGTGGGGACGATGATAAATTTTTTGCTATATATAGCTCACTACAATTAAAAAAAAAAAGAGTTGAGACAAAAACTGAATGCTCAAAGTTCACTCAGACAGCTAGCAAACCAGACTAGCATGTACTCAAAGCATGTACTCTAACTTCTGTATGTGATCAGTATACTAAATAGTACCAAGTGAGAGGTGTCTTTTTATACCCATATTTCAGGGATAAATGGAAAATAAGACAAGATGACAGAGTCATTACTTTGTAACCTCCAAGAGTTAATGGGGTTAAAAAGCACAGAGCAATAATGGTTGCTAAATCAAAAGAAAAAAAAACAGATATGAAGGCCTCCTGATGAAGAACAGGAAACTAACTACCTACAGACTTGTCAATAGGATAAGCACAATTCTGATCAGGTCTCTAAATCTAGCTGCCACTTTCAAGGAGCAAAGGAACAGTTAAAATGAATTATAAGTAGGTGAAGAAGAAAATATTTCTAAAAAATTTAGAGCAAAGAGTGTTATTCAACAAAAAAAGGATGAAGGGAGCATCTGTAAATTAAGACTGTCGTCCCCCCCCAAAATTGCCAAATTTTCAAAAATTAAATAAGACTAAACTCTACTGTGTAAGATGTACTCTTGGACAGTAAAATAATAAAGAAACACAAGTAATTCTAATAGAAGTAGAGGAAGTGGTTACTCTGGAGGACAAAAGGTATCTGTGATAGGGACAAGATACCTGGAAAAATTCTATTTCCTGAACTGGAAGAAAGTCAGAAGGACAGTCAGTTAATAACGATTCATTATACTGTCTATTTCTAGTGAATGTTTTTCACAACTCACATAAAGCAATAACTATAAATGATTTTAAAATGCATAATTCTCTTATATAAACTATGCAGTCACTACATCTTTCATTTTTTTTTTATAATAGGTGTTTGTTCAACTCAAGATCCACACTTTGCATAAAATGACAGATTTTAAGTCTGTTTCTTCTTCTCTTTATAACTTATTTGTTAAAGAAACCAAATCATTTTACTACAAGTTTCCTGCTTTCCTTTTCCTTCGCTACTTTCCTGACTTTGTGCCTATAATACTGATTCCCATTTCTCATTCCCTGCATTTTCAGTGAACGGCTCTTAAATCTAGAGACTGTGATCAGAACCAATGTCAACTGGTTGAGCTTAATCTCCTATATTGTGTTGTATAAATGAAATCTGGCAGCCCCATTCTTATGTGGGGTTTTTTTTTAAGTGAAAAATAAATACAAATTATATTTTTTATAATCTGTGATTTGAAGATTTGACATCAGATTTACTTAATATCCTTGAGTCATAAATCTTCGAAAATATCAGGCAAAGAGCTCTATAACACAAAGCCATTGATTTCTATAACATCAATCATGTTATATAACCCCCCAAAAATACCACCATCTGTAAACACAGAATTCACCTGCTGGAAGGCTTGAATTGTTGCCGAGTAGGAATGAAGAGATAGACAAAATTTCAACAGATTCTGCTGTAGAGGTGTCAGAAATTCAAATGCAGCTGCCAATATTTTGTGATAATAGGAATAATCAGTACCTGCCAAAGAAGAATATTAACCAAAACAATTATATATTACTAAAGGCATCCAAATAAGATAGTTCATAAATTATAAAGCTATGTATTATATGATAGCAAAATCTTAGCATTACACTGTCCTGAAGTACTGTTAAATGCTCAGAAGTCTTCTCAAGTACACTAAGTAACTGGACTGTTCTCTCTTTTTCCCTTTGTTCAGACTATTCTTCCTCTCTGGACTGCTTTATTTCCATTTAACCTGGATAACTAATCATACATGTTTCCTTAGGAAGAATTCAGTAATGAAATCACCTACTCAAAGAAGTCACCTCCAGTCCTTACCTCATACTTTACTGAACTAAGCACATCTCTTCTTGGTTTCCAACATTTCTTTGTTCACCTCTTCTGTTTATCACATCCTTTACTAAGTTATTTATTCACTATTGACCCATTCACAAATAGTCTGCCCTCACAGGCAGAGGCTAAGACTTATCTTCATATCACCAGTGCCTAGCACAAGCTATTTACTCAAATTTTAACACAAAAACTAAGCAGTGTGATACAGCAGTACAAGGCACACTAAAGGATACTGATGAAACTATAGTTTGGGGAAAAGCAACTGAGCAGAGAGGGAACACATGTACCAGAATGAAAAACTCCCAAGATACATTGCTAAATGAAAACCACAAGGTGTACAATGTACATAGTAGGCTATCTATAAGAATGAGAACTAAGAACACATAAATATGCATTTGCTGTTTAAAAAAAAAACACTAAGAACTAATTAAGTTTATCTAAATGGTTATAAAACACGGGAAAAACAAAGAGCAGGGATCGGGAGAGAACAAAATTTTTCTATTTTATAGTCTTTTATATAGTTTTAATTTTCAATTTTTTTAATATTAGTTAGAAACATGCTACCATTTTAAAAAGCAAAATATAAAAGTTTCAACATTTTGCATTAGCATACTACAAATCAAAAGAGGCCAGAAAGAAACACCTCAAAATGTTTCATTTTAAATGTCACAGTTCAAGTTTTATTATAAAGTCCACCTTCACCAACTTACTTCACAATGTTACATATTAAAAGTAAAATGATTTTTTGACAACTCAAACAATTCTAGTTGACTCTAAATTACATAAGTAAAACTGTCAGGTGCTTGTTCAAAACCTTTGTGCACTTGTATTGCAGAAAAGAGAGATTCAGACTTTACTTTTAAAATATGCATTTTACTAAAAATCAATTCAGCTAAATGTCACTTTAATTTTCACATATTTACCATTCAACAAGGACTTAAACCTGTTGGTGGAGGAGTCAAGTTTTTAGTTATTCATGTATCAGCATCTTTGACTATTAATGTCTACACTATATAGCTTATACTGAATGAAAAAAATGGTTGTGAAAGTAAATCATAAACTGAAAGCAAGTGATAAGAATTTACACTGTTGTTATTTTGATATCCTGACACTCAAGCTGTGAGTAGACGGCAGGCATGATAATGGAAAACATTTTGGATGGTACTAACTTAATGATAACAAACTTAACAGATAATAGATCAATCATGTAATTATGTAATTAAGTTAACAACAAAAGAGTGAATCAAATCACGTGGTTATTAAATTAATATTAAATGATTTTAAAGGAACTTGACTTCCACCTAATATTCACATAGCAATTTAATAAAAAAAACATAAAAGAACAAAAGAGGAGACAAATCAAGGTAGTGGTTATAGCCAAAGTCATAAATTACTTCAAAAATAATCTTTATGTTGGTGCTGGATACAATCACAATTCTAGTCATTAAAGACAAAAAGTGTTTTCCATTAACTTCCATGCCATACATACTGTGAAAAAGACCATTTTCCTCATGTTTTCCCAGACACCAAAGTCAAAGAAGCATTTGCTTCAATTTTACCGTGATGATATGATGATCCAATATTTTGACTGGCTTCTACAAAATTCCAAAATTTCTCTTGACTGTCTTCTGCTAAAAACTCACTGGGAGAAAAGGGGGAAATATCAGAAATGAGACAACTTAATCAAATCTTCTAATATAAGCTATATTGCTAGAGAGAGTGAAAATAGGCTTTTAGGTTCCTAAATGTCCACAATTTGACTTCTAATATATAACATATACTATACACATGTATATATTATATATGTACAATATATATATTTTCTTTAATGATAACAAGTCTTACTAGCTTACTATTAACTTCCTTAATAGTATATATTCACTTAACAGTATAAGTATTCCTAAGAAATGTAGGATAATAAAAATGTCCTAAAAAGAAAGTTCCAATATAAAGAGCACTCATGAAACTCCATCTGTGACAATGCTACCAATTATGGATGAAGAACTGGGAACTGATAATCTAGTACTAGTTCTGGTCATTTATTTTCTTAAATACCTTACAAAGAACAAATAAAATATACCTTGCCTAAGGTTTTCCCAAGGAAAACATGAACCCTAGAAAATTTCCCAGGAGACTAACGGTTGTGATCTTTGAACATCCACAGACGCACATTTTCAAGATAACCAATTTTTAATTTTAAAGTTAGCAATGATCTAACAAAACTAGGTCTTAGAAATTAATACCATATTAATTTTTTTTTTTACTTCATACTACTGACCCAAAATAATGGTCATTCTAAATTTCTCTTCACTAGAAAGTCTAAAATTCCTTTAAAAAAAAAATTCATGTACTAACTGAATGATTCATGTATCATTATCTTCTCCTCTAAGCTGTAACACTAACGTAGTGGTGATCTTTCACTGTCTTAAAGCAAACTACGGATCTGGATCTCAGCTTACCTAGCCAAAGGAAGACTTCCCCATTACTTGCCAACAGTGGGGTGTACAACTCTCACTCTACTCCACAGCTAAACACAGAAATATGGGAAAAATAAGAAACATTTCCTGGTAATGCACAGCTCTCTAAAAATAGATTACTGAAATTATCCATTACCATTAGATATTAAATTATTTAATGCCTCCATGAGTCCAGCATTCTTCTAGGCTCTCTGTAGTAACTGACAGACAACACAACCTATTTATAGCTTATAGTTTAAGATTAAGATCATGATACACAAATCAGACTAAATTCATAAATTAAAGATGTATACACAAATAAGCTAGCAAAAAGGGAGAAGAAACACACACTCCTCAATTGTAGTAGTAAGAACAAGGATTCACTGAAGAGAAGACCCTCCTGCAATGGCCATGCCATAAGCAAAAATATGTGTTTTACCTAACTATAGAAAACTTCTTAAAACACAGTGGGACGTGTATACATCCCACTGTATAAGCCTTATTTAAATCTTAAGAAAATTAATTACTAGGTCCACTGAAATGATAGAAACAACTAGGAGAAGGCCAGGCGCAGTGGCATGTGTCTTTAATCCCAGTCTTGGGAGGCTGAGGCCAGGGATCACTTGAATCCGTGGGTTTGAGACCACCCCTGGCAAGATAGTGAGACCTAGTCTCAAAAACATAAGTCAGGCATGGTGGCGTGCACCTGTAATCCCAGCTACCTGGGAGCCTAAGGTTGGGGATCCGGACTACCCCGGGCAACATAGCGAGACCTAGTCTCAGGGGAAAAAAAAAAATCACACTAGGAAATAAGGGGAAGTCTGAACTTCAGTAGAGAATTGCTGGCTTCTTTGATGGTGGGTTTTGTTGTAGTGATATACATCTGAAGAGATGCCAACTTATACCTTTAAATTACACAGTGGTATAAACTAACATCTCAATAAAATACTTTAAAGAAAAATTAATTGCCATTTACTTACAGTACACTTAAGTTTGTTTACTTTTTGTCTTGAGTAGTTTTTTAGCTTCTCATACTTCATGGAATAAAAAAACTAACAGACTACAGAAGAAATATATACCACCTGGGATGTGCCTTAAACTATTCAGCAGGGAAAGTGAGGAGGATGGTTAATGGACTTGAGATCACAATCGTTAAAACTGGTCAAGAGGAAAGGGAGAGCACATTATACCATTCTCTCCACTCAAACATTTTGAAACGCAAAAGACTTTTTATCCATGGCAACAGAAAAGAGATACTATTAATCACTTGACTATATGTAAGATAGCATAAATCAAGTAGTATATAAGTAGTTAACAAAAACAATATAGTAAACTTGTTTTCTTAGACTTCCAAAGTTACTGAGGGAAATCTGAATTGGTCTTCCTTCAACACGAAACTAAGAGGGGAACCGAGCAATGAATCTTTAAGGAGCATCTATCATGTGACAGGTGCTATGCTCAGAATACTCACATATATCCTCAAATTCTCACAGTCACCCTGAGTTACAACCAGTTTTTAATAAAAAACTAAATATCTTTTATTTCAGAGGTAATTTTTATGGGCAGAAGTGAAAAATATTAAGTATAAACGCACATCTGTTTGTTTATATCTGTACCATGCTGCATTCTTGGGCCATATAACATTCAGCATTCAAAAATTGATTACTGACCCAATTTTTATAACAGTAGTAACTCACACAATATTTCGGCTGGAAATTATAGCTATTTACAACATATTCACATAAATAATATTTTATGGATAACCATAAAGCTACACTACCTTCATTATCATCATGTCCAAACTAAAAATAAAACAGATATTTTGAATCTCTAAGGTTAGCCTCAGGAAAGGCAAAAAGTGTGCAGTAGGTGCATGTTCAACATGTAGAAAAAGACTCTGACCCCTCACTGACTCAGAGGACACTGCTCCCATCCACCAGCAGTGCCTGCCATTGGTTGGGAGAGAGGAATGAAGGTTTCAGTTAGCTCTGAAGGCAAATGTGACATGGTTTCCAAAAAGCACAACTTGTTTTTGAGTTGTCTACCTGACACAATCTTGCAAACTGTCTCCAAAATAGAGAACTAGAAATACTGAACTAAAATAGTAACTGATTGGGGATATCATGAAAAGGGTTGATGTTTGTGATGGGGAAGCTGATGAAGGAAATAATATACAATAATCTACAGAGATGAAAGAAACTGGAAAAAAAAAACCTGATGAATTAAGGTTGACAATGATAGAAAAGTTTTTCAAAAGACCACAGATATAGGTCATCAGTTTCTAAGACAATGAGTAAAAACCAAAAAATTAGTGTAAAAGTAATGGAATGAAATTTACTTAAGAATGTTAAGCAGAGTATCCTAAGAAATCTGTCATTGTTAATTTCACAAAACTGTTTAGAAAGTGGCAGTATATCTCAATGATTTATATTTACACCATACAAAATATCCCAAATAAAATTAGCAAAGAGGAAAGTAGAATTGACTTATCAAAGGACCTGAAGTCAATTTGCTTTGAGAACTACCCTAGATTTATAAAGTTCTAACATCTGAGGAGCTCAAGCTATTTATCAAATTCATTATTATAACACTGCCATGAAATAAATGCATTGGGTTTCTTTGGTTTGTTTTTGCCATGCTGTTACTAAGAAAAGGGAGGGTCAGAGAAATGGAAGAAACAGAACAGGAAGAAAGTCTGTTCAGCAGAAGAGATTGTGGGCTCATCAGCTCCTACATCCACTCTCCCAGTAAGCGCTAATCAATACCAAATGCAGCTTGTTCCCTAGGAGACACAGCATTTCATATACTTATGCAACATAACAAAATTCTTCTTTCATATCTCTCAAGACACTAAAGAGTAACTATTAGAAGATGAAATTTTAAGTTGACAATCACAAAAGTAGACTAACATTAACTGAAGTAATACAACAGTTCAAATGTCTAGCATTATCAAATCCTGAGGCTTACCAAATACTTGCTATTCAACCTACCTTTACAAAGATTCCCAGCAAGTCCGCTATATCTTATTTGAGATACAATAAAAATAAATTTCCATCTATAAACAGTAAAACACTGACTAAAAGTACCTGGTTAGATTTGTATTTTAAACACGAAAATCAAAAGTACACTCAGATTTTAAGGCACTACTGATTTCAAGACACATCATCATTTTGTGAAAAACTAAGAATGAAAAATGCTCCTATTTTCAACTTTAAGTAACCTCCAGGTTTAATTAAAATACATGATGATTTTGGAGATGTTAAGCTGTACAACATGTACATCTTAGAACAGAAAAAAATCTAGCCATTTCCTCAGCTTCCTCTCTGTACTCCCTTTTCTTAGGTAGGGTCTTCTTCCAAGTTCTTTGGAGGAGATAACCTCTTTGGTCAACCTTGCCAAATTCTCTTCCTTTTATCGAACACCTCTTAAAACCATCTTCCAAATAAGTAGAAAAATTCCCTTAAGTCCAACTTCTCTTTTTACCACTCTTTCTTTTAACACTTTTCCTGGAAGACAGCATAATTTAAATACAGTACATCTGTCTAAAGAAGTTCCTATGTTAACTCTTTGAATCTTAGCCCTGATAGCCTTTGAACAGCACACATCACCCTGCACAGTGACAGAGGTTTTACTAAATGTATTTGATGATAATTTCACTCCCTAAAAAGTACCTGGATTATTTATAGAGTCTGCAATTTTTCCTCAAAAATATGAAAGAAAAATGTTTTCTTACCTGGCTTCCAATAATAATGGAGTAGAAAACCATTTTGTTGTAAGAGAGGTTGTAATTGCTTTCGAATCTGCCTTTACTGAGGAAAACAGCCATAGTCCAATGAATACAATCAGAAGTCCCATTATAGCCAATCTCTATAAAGGAAAAAAAAAAAGTTTCGCTATAGAAATGTTAAACCCAAATGAAGACTTATGAAACACCAAGTAACATAGACATTATAGAAAAGAAATGCTTTCTAAGTATAACACACCTAACATCCAGATAGATATTTGGTGAGTGACTGACACATAATTAAAGGTGCAATGAAAGTTATCAATATCCTGCTTGATATTAACAAACTGTATCTTTAAAGAGTAATGGCTAGATACAAAATAAAGTATACCAAATAGAATAGTTCTAGAGGTCTTTAAGTTCAGGGACAGTCAGCTTCTTTGAAAACAATAAAATTAATACAAACTTCCCATTTACAAATAAGTATTTTAAAAGTCATTTGCAAAGACTGAAGCTAAGCAGATTAGAACACTGACAAGAATCCTTACTTGGTGAGAAGGAGAGAGGGGAGAAAATGTAGGTCTCTTTCAGAATCTATCAAAAGCTATCAACATTTCCTGTGATGATGACGTAAGCAAGGACCCAAACTTTTACATCTTTTAATTCTCTTAGAACTATAAACAGACCACCCCCATCCTCTACATTCCATGAACTGCAACCTCACAAACCTGCTCTGCATGACAGAACAGACATGGTTCAGTGAAAAGAGAAAACCTCCTAAAGTCAGAATTTCATCAATTCCTGAATGCAATTTACTACCAATTTATTTATTTACGTTTGGACATTGACGATCACTCGACTTTATTAAGATGGAATAATTTAATTACACAGATTTATAAGTGTGAGCCCAAATTCATAAGTTTCACATGAACTTAGTTACACAAATAAGAAATAAATGGTACATTCAACATCATAAGGAAATACACTGATGCTCCGGTGATGAAAGCTGGTGTGTATGAGGCTACACATTTACTTCAAGCTGGTAAAGAGTTTGTGGGTCATACAGTGGTCCCTTGCATGCAAGAAGAGCTCCTCAGTGCAATCCTCCTCTGTCTGTGATCTGGAGGATACATGCTCATCACAGAGCTCTAAATGCTCCACAGCCTTTGCACATTTCTCCAACAGCTCGCAATGTTCTCTCACTGTTGTCAGGGGACCCACTAATTCCTCCTCCTCCACTCCTTCTTCCTTGGGATCTCCAGACCCATTTAGCATCTTGTGCTCATCCTCCAGCCCCATGTCCAACTACGTTTCTGAATTTAAACCAAGAACCAAGAGCAGTAACTATCCCACTTCAGGACCAAGAAGGACCTGTAAGGGTCACTCAGCGGATATCCTACTTACTACCAATTTAACCATAGCCTGTTACCTAGAACTTTTCTAAAATTGGAACAGTATCTGCAGCTGCCAAGGGTCACGGTGAGAAAGAAAAGGCAATAGGAAAATTACTTTTTAAATTACAAGAGCAGAATTATTCCAGCAAAATATTGTCATAAGGGAAAAAATCTTCTAAAGTATAGACTAGTATACCATCATTATCACATGGCCTCAAAAATCTGCCTTGGAAATACAACCTATGGGGGAGAGGGGCAATCAATTTTCCTGAAGGGAGTTTAGATGGGTGATTCCCCAAAGGTAGTAACTCTCCATGTGAAACAGTAACCCAAGGTCAACATTATGCAAAAAGGGTCTAGAAGTGACAAGAGGACCCTAGGAAATCTGGCATTTACCAAGCAATTACTGTGCCAGATGCTCTGATACAGCTGGTTCTTCCCTTTGCACACAACCACTCAGGCAGCTGCAATTCCTTGAGTGTGCCACACATCATATGCTTTGTACCACATCAAATAGTGCAGTGCCTGGTAAATAGAAAGCACTCCATGTATATGGAGCAGAGTAGCTGAAACATTCCCATTTAAAAAAAAATAAGAAAATGAATGTTCAGAGAGGCTAAATAACTTGTCCAACTAATAGTAAAGCTTGGAGCCCACATCTGTTTTTAAAAATTCTACTTGCTAGCTTCCATGCTATCTTCCCAAATTCTCTTATTTTAGAAGGATAAGAATTTACATTCTCACCCAGAGTAGCATGCTTTATTTTGCAAGTCTACAGATTTTCTAGGGACAGTCATTAGTATACAGGTGGCTGGGAGAGGAACAGTTTCAACCAGAAAGTCAGGGTGCAGATCTAATATTAAGGCCAAAGCAAACTGAACAATCAGTCTAACAGATCTGCTCCTCACCATCAGAAAGTTTTGTCTGTCATAGTTACATGCTTAGCATAACATAGAAAGTGCTCCAAATAAACTACACAAATGCAGGCTTCATCACTGAAGAAGGACTGGAAACAAAGGCATGTCACCCAAAGAAACCTACAATCTAAGGGTGAAAATGAAGACTCCATACACCCAAAGATCTCTGTTTTAAAACAGAAAGAGAATTCTTGGGACAAGGCAGAGTACCATCAGAGAGGAGGAAAGAAGGAAAGTTACTCATTAGGTACAGATTTACCATCCTGCCCCTACATTTGATTCCACAAGTCATACCAAAGGAAAAACTTGTCTAAAGCAGCAGAGAACTTTTTGCTTGAGGATGTCTTCACTTTGTAAGATACCTAATCACTCTGAGTCTCATACTTTTCTAAGTGTTGCTTATTGATATGAATTGATTTGAATGAGGTACCACTATGGGAATCTGCAATGTAACACTGAATGATCACATGCATTGTACAATGCTTGCTGCATGATGGAAAAATAAACACTTCAAGTCTCAGGCCAAATCATCAGTAAGATCTAGCCTGTGGTTGCATTTTCTTAAAGTCAATCTCTCTTGCTCATTGATCTACAATAAACTATTGGAAATATTAATAAAAATTACACTATAGCAAGAATATAACACACCACTTTTTCTAAGTCATCACCAACTTTTTCTTCTTTTTATACTTAAAAGAGCTAAAAAAAAAAAACTTTTAAAAAACAACTTGCACCCTGTGCATTTATAGGCAATCATGAGTTTCAACATGTATGATAACAAGGAAAAATATTAGAAAATATCTTTCTTGAGAAATAATTAACTTCTCAAATAATTAATATGCATTTATACCTATTAGCAAACCACTGGCTATAAACCATATAAATCTAATTTCTAACAAGCAGTAATCACACATCTGATATGAAAATGATGACAGGTAACTGCAGAAAAAAAAAATCTAACAAAATTTTCTCCACAGATCAATTTACTCCCCTTATGTTAAATAAGCATCACAAAGGTGCCAAGCAATTATACAAAGCAAAGTTTTCTCTCCTTTCATAAAACTATTTCTGCTAAGTTTATCTTAAGCAAGTCAAATGATAAGGCAACAACTACATCAAATTCTGTCATCTAAGATCACAAAATAACTATTTAAAATGTCTTCAAACACCACACTAAAATTGTCTGATCATACAACCAATGAAAATTGTCAAAACAGCCCAGCACAGTATGGCATTAGCCCTCTGAATTTCAAATATGCTAATTCAAGAACTGTAAAACAATCTAGAGATTCTGTCCAAGGAACAAATACAGTTCACATCCATAACTTGGCAATGTATGCAGACCTAATTTTTCTCTCAGGTCCCACACTAAAAGTGAAACCGGATCATCCACTTTCCAGTCTATGGATACTAATGAGATGAAAACTGCAACCAACACATATCATCCAAACTCATACTAGTGAAAAAGAAAATCTATAAAAAGAACAAGTCGCTTCTCCAATCAGAGTTCTGCCAACTGCTAGTTCTCGACCTGCTTAGGGTCAGACTTGGTTCATATTCACGTTCCGGTACTTGCCCCACCTCCTAGGGTACTTGGGGCACAAGGATCCTCTAAGCTCTATTACGAATGCTGCAAACAGCTAAAGCAAGCCCTGAGCCACCCCGGGAAGCGGTACCTCGACAGCAGATCAAGGTGGAATAACCTGGGGCACCTGAGAATAAGGGGGAGGGCTGGAGTACGGCATGGGAAAGTGAGTCAGGAAGGAAGAGGAAACTCAAGGTGACCGGAGCCACTCGGTGGCCTCGCGCTCCAGATCTCCTACTGTCCACCAGACCTCCCCACTTCACCCGAGGGGTACCTGTCACCGGCCGAGCAGACGCCGCACACGTTACGCTCGCGTCCGCTTTCCCGCTCGGTCGGGGGCTGCGCTTTCTCTGTTCCGGCGCCCACCAAAACTACCGGGCGGAGCGTGGTAGTGGCAGTGGCGGCGGCGGCAGCGGCTGCGCCAGTGAGCGGCCGACACGCGCCTCTCCCGCGGCTCCGCTCACTAGCCGGCCTGGCAAAGCGAAAGCCCAGCCGCTGGCCCTTCCTATACTTCCGCTTCCTAATGACGAGAGTTGGAGGACTTCCGGCTACCGAGTCAAAATTCGAGCGGCCCAGAGCGACTCCCGGGGTGCCATCTTGTAGTCACAGCTACTCCACTCACAAGGCACCCAACTCTAGGTGTGTGAGAGGAGCCTCCCGTTTTTCAACACTGGAACTGTTGTGTAGGACAGACAGCTGAGACCCTAAAGCTTTACCAGGTGGTTCCCCAGAGTGGTATGCCCAGAGGTCTCATATTTTTCCGATTTGGATTCAGAGGCATTTCAGAATCTGTTTCCTTCTGACCTTGTTGCACAATAGGGGATGAAATGATAGTGTTCCTTAGCATGTTGGGCTTTTTCTTAAGGTCTAAACTTAGATAGCTTTCGTTCCGGAACCTTGGGGAACGATTTATGAACCCATTTGGCTTACTTTAGACTGGCAGTGGCTACTTAATCCGCAGGGATTATGATTTCTGTAGTTTTTGGACAAATGCAAATAACTTCAAATTGATATTGGGACCTCATTTTACTCACGCTGAAAGAGTACCTCTTTGGAGGGTGCATTTTTAACTATTAAGGAGGACTGGAAACTATATTTTTTTAAATATATTTACAGTATAAAATTTTAACTAACTTGACACACAATGTATCCTTCCCCCGAGAATGCCGGAACAAGAACTAAAATCTCTTTCCTTAAATTTAAAGACTAAGTATGTCTGTACTGTGCTTAAGAACATCCTTACGAGCTGACTATTGTATTTTCTGTTTCTTGCTGAAATAAAAGGAGCTAAAGTTTTAAGGAATGAAGGATTGTAAGATACATTTCTTAAGGGAGTTTTGTGTTAGCTTTTCATTCATCTTTAATGTCAAGTGATGCTTTCATAAAAAGGAATTGACTTTTAATTCATATAACAGCTGTTTTACTTAGTTTCGGTTTGCTTTATTTGGTCTTCTGCATGAAACATGAAGGTTTTCTTGGTTACATTGAACTGATAGTGCACCGCTTCCAAGTTCCAAGAAAAGTTGGTTTTCCTTCTAAATCTTCCTCAGAAAATTCTGTGCTATCTCACTTAAACAAAATCAGGTTTTTAATGTTTTTAACTTGTTATTTTGAAATAATTACAAATGTGTTAGAAATTGCAAAGATAGTACAGAGAGGTCCCATGGACCATTCACTAGCTGCCCAAAAATAACTATAATACCCGAAAATTGGCGCTGGCACCATGTGTGTATTGTGTGTATTCTGACTTTTTAGCTTCTGTATAGATTTGTGTAACCACCACTGAAATCAAAATACAAGCCCCACAAAGATGTCTGTTGAGTTATGGGGAGGGAAAAATAAATAGGTAGAACAGGTAAGATTTTTTTAAGCGAAAATGTTCTGTATGACATTCTAATGGTAGGTGCATGTAGTTGTACATTTGCTAAGGCCTTATGCAACTCTAATATAAATGATGGACTTTGGGTTAAAAAAAAATATAAGTATGAGTCATGTAAGTTCAAGTGTAGCAAATTTACCACTTCAGTGAGGATGTTAATAGTGGGAGAAGCTTGCAGGGAGTGAGGGGATAAGATTGTTTTGGAAATTTTTTTCCTGCTCAATTTTGCTATGATTCTAAAACAGCTTTAAAAGCATATATAAAGGGGGAGATTATAACTATTGAAGATAGACTGTTAAGAGATAACTTAGTTTTTCATATTCATGTAAATCAGAAAAATAAAACTCAGACATTTTAAAATAAATGAGACTCAGCTTTACATGTAATTAAGCAAATGAGTCTCTTTTTCCTTCATAGTTTGTCTTTATAAAAATTCTTGTAACAAAAAAAAGCCCACCATCCATATCAAATTTTTTGAACCTGAGATGAGGTTTATCCATTGAAAAATGCTGCTGCATTTTTCATGGTTTATGTTCATACACATAAACATCTACAAAACTGAAAAATATTGAAAAATAGTTCAATAATTTACATTGCACATTTGATCATGTAAGTTTATATTATTTGTCTATGTATGTGTGCATATATCTATAACTAATAATTGTTTATATTATTAAAAATATAATTTATCAAGATAAACAATACAAAAACAAAGTAATTAGAAGTAATCTTTGAAGTCTGTTTATAACAAATATATTCTAGCCCAAAACACTCAGTTATTCTCCACATACCAGTAAGAATGGCTCGTATCCCTAAAACGGGCAACCAGTGCTGGCGAGGGTGTGGAGAGAAGGGGACACTCTTACACTACTGGTGGGAATGTAAACTGGTCCAGCCTCTATGCAAAGCTCTATGGAGGGCCCTCAAATTAATGAAAATGGAACTACCATTTGACCCAGCAATTGCTCTCCTGGGAATTTACCCAAAGGAGACTTCAATGTGGGTACAAAGGGACACCTGTACTCGGATGTTTATTGCAGCACTATTTATAATTCCAAGGACAGGGAAGCAACAGAAATGTCCAAAAACAGATGACTAGATGAAAAAGATATGGTATACATACACAATGGAATATTGCTCATCAATTAAAAATGACAAATTGAACGATTTTATGATAACATGGATGGACTTAGAAGAATTCATATTAGCAGAAACAAGTCAAAAGGAAAAAAACCGAAACCAAATGGTTTCGCTACTATATGGGACATGGGAAAAATAAACAAAAATCCATGAAGAAAAGTAAAAATAAGCCAACATCCAAATTGAAGTACACAACTTGGGGGGAGGGGACAGGTGGGAACGGTCAGAGAGAGGGGATGAACCCCAGAGATCACAGAGATGTGAAATTTATATATAGATAAAATTGTTTTAAATAAATAAAAAGGTACAAGAATAGGGAATGCTCCGGACTAACATATTTTATGATGCCAGCATTATCCTAATACCAAACGCAGAAAACAGTAGCACAGAAAAATTATAGACTAATATCACTGATGAAGATGAGATAAAAATCAGCAGCAGCCAGGAGTGATGATGCACGTCTGTAATCCAAGCGCTGGGAGGCAAAGAGGCCAGGGATTGCTTGAGTTCATGGGTTTGAGACTACTCCCGGTAGCATAGCGAGACCTGGTCTCGAAAAAGCAGCCATGCATGGTGGTGGGCGCTTGTCATCCCAGCTACTTGGGAGGCTGAGGCTGGGGATTGCTTGAGTCCGCGGGTTCGAGACTACCCCGGGCAACATAGCGAAACCTAGTCTCAAAGGGAAAAAAATCTTCAGCAAAATATAGCCGGGTGCAGTGCCGTGCGCCTATAATCCCAGCTACTTGGGAGGCTGAGGCTAGGAATTGCTTCAGTCTGCGGGTTCAAGACTACCCCGGACAATATAGTGAGACCTAGTCTCTTTAAAAAAAAAAAAAAAATGGCAAATTGAATCCAGTAGTACATCATAGAGATATTTCATAATCAAGTGGTATTAACCAAGAGGTGCAAAGATGACAATATTTGTAAATAATCAACATAATGCATCATATCAGGAAAAATAAAGATAAAAATCATATGATAATATCAATAGATGCTGAGAAAGCCTTTGGTAAGATTCAATATCCACTTACAGTAAAAGTTAAGACTATAAGGAACCTGTAAAGGGTACATATTACCAAAAAAAAGCCAATATAATAACAGTGAAAACTGAATGTTTTCTCCTAAGATCAGGAACAAGACAAGGATGTATATTATCACTACTTGTGTTTATTTTAGTATAAGAGGATTTGACCAGAGTTATCAAGCATAGAAAATAAAGGCAATTCCATATGATCTTACCTATAGACAGTATATAGGAATAACGAACAAAAAGCCAGGAAAAACCTAAAATAAGCCGACAGAGGAGCTAGGGCAGGCTGCTAGGGGAAAAGTGGGGGGAGGAAGAAATTGGGGAAGGAAGGAGCACAGGAAGATCAAGAGGAGGGCTCCTAAGGAATGGGGTGGAGGGAGACCCCAGGGAATGCAATGATGTCGTACATACACACACACACACACACACACACACACACATATACTTATATGCATGACTGTGTAACAACAAAATGATTAATAAAAAAGAGAAAATATATAGGCCATTCAAGTTTGAAAAGAAGTGAAATTATCAGATATGTTATTACATATCATGTTATTTTATGTGCTATTAGTTATATAGAAAACTCTGAAGACTTCACCAAATGTTATTAGTGATTCTTTTTTTCTCTGGAAACTAACACTATCTCTCTTCTCCCAGATTTTTGCCCCTGAAGATCACTGCTCTCTAGCAAAATATTAGGAAAAAGAACTTCCTAAACACCCTCTGTCCTGGCTCTGTGTGCACACCCATCCAATACAGAGCTGAATCTCAAGAGTCCCTAATACATGGCTATGTCTTTAAATCTGCAAGGGGGGGGGGGATTTCCACACAACGGCTGCCTCTCCCTCAAGTCAGTTGTACTGCACAAGTGTTTCTGTAAACACAATGCAATTAATGTTTTTCCTCAATAGACTATTGCTGTGGACCAGGGGCTTTGGTGGTAAGAGAGCTATGATGGCCACACTTGAGGGTAGAAATCCTTAATTATCAAAGTAATAACAAAGATGTAAAACATTATAATGTAGAAAAACAAAGCAATAAGGTAAAATAATTTTTTAAATAAAGTTTTCCCTAGCACTTTCTGCCAGACCACTTCCCCACATCTATTCTACTATGGTCACCTATTTTTCCCTCGGGAGTTTGGGTTTGTTTGATTGCAATCTAGTTGTGAATACATGGAGGAAGAGCACCCAGCCTCTTCACTTTGCCACCATCTTGCAGAACTCTCCCTATATTTTTCCTCCTTTGATTTTTTTTTTCTTTTTACTTATCACAGCCCACAGGTTAATAGGTTGTGGTCAAAACACTCGTTTGAAATTTTCCATCTTTTAAATAGACAAGCAAAGACATAAGATTTCCTGTCAATGCTAGTTTGTTATTGCTGCTGTAGCAAGTTACTACAAATTTAATTGTTCACAATAACACAATTGATTATCTTATGGTCCTATAGGTCAGAAATCACACATGCATCTTGCTGGACTAAAATCAAGGTGCTGGCAGAACTGCATTCCTCTCTGGGGACTCCATGGAAGGAGATACTTCCTTTCTTACACGGAGGTTTGACAGAATTTGATTCCCTGCAGTTGTTAGACTGAGATTTCCATTTCTTTGCTGACTGACATCTTGGATACTCTTAGCTCCTCGAAGCCCCTCTCTAGTCCATAAACATAGCTGCCTGCAGCTCAGAGCCAGTAACATGGCATTGGGCCTTCTCTTTTGTTTATTCACCATTCACACTACAACTCACCAAGGCTCTTCACTTTTAAGAATGTGTTCATTTGAATAATAATCCCATATCAAGCTCCATGCCCTTAATTATATTTGCAACATCTGATTATCTTTTCATAGAGGTAATGTTTACACATTCCAAGAATTAATGTGTACAACTTGGGACTGTTTTCTAACCTACAGCTATATGCTTAGAAGTGTACATTTTATTCATAATAAAGTCTAAGATTGCTGAATGCGGTTTTTTTCTTAAATTATACTTGAGGATGTTTAGATCGAACTTTGGGAAACAAGAGCCTTATAAGCTTCTATCTGGTACTTTCTCTGTAGATCTCAAAAAGTCATTTATTCTTCCCAATGGTATTTTAATATTTATTCATAAATCTGGATACACACAATAGCACAAAGGACTCACATTTACGTGAAAACTCAGAAGAATACTAAAGATAAAAAAAAAATAAATCCCTAAAAGTTTTGCTTGCAACTGTTAGATGTGAAAAGGAAAACCTGAAGGTAACAGGTAGAAATTTGCAGTGTAAGGCTGGTTTCTAGTTTATCCCTAGATAACTGTCATGGAGCTCTGTGCAGTGCTGAAGTGCTGAACCTTCTCTGATGAAGAAAGCTATGGTCATATAGTATTAAAATAATGCAGCAATGAACCATGGAAGGGCCTCCTACCAATTGAGTTTTTTTCCACTCAAGTATGGTTCCACTCATCAATCTTCCATTCAAGAACTCTCATTGATCTTTCAGGTATCAGTACAATTTGCACCTCCAGCACCAGAATGGACTTAATTTGCTCTGTGCTGCTACCCAGACAAGCTTAAAGTTCTGGGGACCAGAATGGAAAAATCAGTTCTTTAATCTATCATCCAAATAATTATCCATTAGGTCCCAGATCATCAATTTACTAGTACCTAACATAAACTTTACAAGATTCATGCCTCAAACCACCAAAATCTCATTTCAAGATTAAGTTACCAGCTAGTTGCTGGCCAGTAGGTTAAGCTTTGCTTTGTCTCTGGCCTTTGTAATCACCATTGTCTTGCAGATACACCTCTAGTTTATAAAGTATTTGGCTCATTTTTTTCTTTTTATCTATATTATTGTACATTGAATATGCTGACATTTTCCTTTGCTCATTTAATTTTATTTTTTATTTTTAAGAGACTAGGTCTCACTATGTTGCCCAGGGTTGTCTCAAACCTGCAGACTCAATGATCCCCAGCCTCAGCCTCCCAGGTAACTGGGATTACAGGCATGCACCACCACACCCATCTCCTTTGTTCATTTTTTAATTGGGTTGTTGACTTTTTTTGCTGATTTTTTAAAAAGGAGTATTAATATCTAGTCATATATAACTTTTTCTAATATTTTCTCTAATATTTTCTCTCATTCTAATATTTTCTCTCATTTTCAGATCCTTTTTTATTTCGCTGATATTTTCTTTTGATGCACAATGTTTTTAAATTTTTTATTAAGTCTTGTTTGTCTATTTTCCTGTTGCTTTGTTGTCATATACATGCCCATGTCTTTGTTGTCATATACAAAAAAAAATTATAAAATCCAATAATATGAAGCCATTTTCTTCTAAAACTTCTATAGTCCTAGTCTTTTTTGTAGCTAATAAACATTTTACTTCTTTATTGAGGTAACGTTGGTTTATAACATGTATATGATTTAGGAGAATTGATTGAGCTCTGAACCTCCTGAACTTATTTTCTCATTTTAAGCTTCAATTCCTACCTTTTGTGCATTGATTTTGTTTGTGAGCTCACTAATTTGTTTTTTCTGAGTTTTGCTGTATCTCTTTGATTGGCTTTTCTGAGTTTCTTGTATGGCTTTCATGTGCTTTCTGAGTTTTCTTTCATCTATCTGAGTTTCTTTTTTATAGCAGTTCTAAATTCTGTCTGCAGAGAAATGTAATCATCTTTTTGTTTTAAATTTGAATTCTGGGGATTTCACCTTATGGTGTCATACTTTCTTGAAGTCTCATATTTCCATATGTGATATTTTCTGTCTGCCTATTTTACTACTTGCAGTTTCCCTATTTATTATTATCTTTAATATCTGTAGCATTTGAAATGTATTCATTCATTCATTTTAGCTTTTGTTGGTTTCTATATGTACTAGATCTGCTTTGTAGTTGCTAAGAGCTCATAGTTGGAAGGAACTTGGAGGTATCCAGAGTTGGTGTGGGTGAGTTAGAACAGGACTGGCTCATATTTATGTTGCCCCCAATAACCTTTCTCTCTAGGGTTTGCAAATGAGAGATAAACTTGACAAAGTAAGAACCTGTTCCAGGGTGTGGGAAGTAGAAGTATAAACCAGAATACCTGCTCCGCTATTGTCTTTTTGGGGTAACAAGCTCCTCCACATGTTTTTTCTCCTCTTTCAAGGGAGTATGCCTCAAGACAACCTCCACTCTC
Source organism: Uropsilus gracilis (assembly GCA_004024945.1). Lineage (NCBI taxonomy): Eukaryota > Metazoa > Chordata > Mammalia > Eulipotyphla > Talpidae > Uropsilus > Uropsilus gracilis. The sequence continues at coordinate 82,274 of PVHY01004458.1, forward strand.
CTTTCCCCAGAGCATGTGACTGAGCTGATATTCCTGCCAATAATGTCCCCTACTTTGGACCTCAACCCACAGGTTCCTCTCTCCATTCACCTCCTGTTCAAATTAACACAAAGTCTCTGACTGTCAATCCTTTTTGAAATCTGACCTCTACTAATTAAGGGATAATAATCCAATTCCTGTTTGAGAGGTTATCAGTTCAAATAGTGTCTCCCTGGCTGACAGCTCCAAGAACTGCAGCCAAGGACACCAGGCCTGGCAGTTGCCTCTACCAGGGCCTGTCACATCTACTCGCCTTGCAGGACCTGCTCTACTGTTTTTCAGAACCCACCAAGTCTGGGTTACTTCTGGGTTACTTCCCTCCGTGGGGTTCAGTGGGATCTGTGGGGACCTATTAAAGAAAGCCTGCCTCCTGGTCCCATCACAGGGCTCATTGAGCTCTAGAGGAAGGGAGGACCTACTGCCAATGGGGCTTGGACTACTGTAGTGAGCCTGACTCCAGGACAATTCCCAGAGCCTGACAAGGTGTATGGGGAGGCACCCTTGGCAGGTTTGTGTCTAGGTTCTGTCTCAGAGCTCACTGAGGTCTGCTGAGGGTTACCATGCCAGGGCCTTGCCAGTCCCATTCTGCTGCTTGCAGAGTCCAGCAAGCCACTGGATCACTGCCCAGCCCAGGTAGGCAACCTGCTTGGCCCACTCCACTCCTCATTTGGGTTCCTCTTCTCTGTATGTTACACCTAGCATGTGCTATAATCTTCTATTCCTCAGGAGTTATTTAGCTTTGTTCTGTAACAATCTAGTTGATAGTATGTGGAGGAGTTTAGTTCAGTATTTTCACTCAACCATCTTCACCCCAGTCTAGTTTTAGGTCTTGCATTTCAGTCTTTGAATGATTTGGGGTTAATTTTTATACATGCTATTAGGTAAATACTCAACTCCATTCTCTTGCATGTGGATATCCAGGTTTCCCAGTATGATATGTTGAAAAAACTATACTTTCCCTACTTTTTTCTTTTCTTTTCACATTAAGGGTCATGTTATCCCTTCATTTTATGGTGGTCAGGAAATCTGCTGTGAGTGGGGTAGGGAGGTAAAATCCATGCTCCATTTGAAAACATCAATTTCCTACAGATTTTTTTTCTACTTTTAAAAAACTACACTATCATATCTGGAGCTCTAATGAAGCATTCATTGTTCACAAACTCCTGATTTACAATAAATTCATTTAATTTTGCATAGATTTACTATGGATTTAAGAAATCTATTTCAATAGTCAAGGTATAGCTACACTTCAATGTCATTAAAAACTTCATCTCATATTCATTTCCCACTTCATGGGAAATGAAGTGAAAGGTAAATTTTTATTTGGTAAAACAGTGAGATAAAGCAGTTGAATAGGCACATGAGCTATGCAGAGAGCAAAACAATCAACGATTTCATGTGTAGGGTGAGTTCCTCAGACTTTTCTTCCATTAGCCTGTAGAACCAGCACTTGGGTGCTGTGACCTCCCCATGATAGTGTGACCCAATGGGTGTGTGCATGTGTAAGTGTGCTCACCTGGGCCTGGACAATTTCCTACAGATTTTAAACAAAAAACTATAGAAGGGTGTCTCTGACCTATACTCTGCTCAAGGTGCCTGGTGTCAAAACTGACCTCAGAGCCGGTCACAGGGGCTCGTGCCTGTAAACTTCAGCCTAAGAAGCAGCCGGGGCTAGGGATTGCGGTTCAAGTCCCACCTGGGGCCCGTAGCGAGATCTAGTTCCAAAAAATAGCTGGGTGTGGTGGTACACACATGTAATCCCAGCTACCTGGGAAGCTGAGGTTGGGGATTACTTGAGTCTGTGGTACCCCAGGCAAGGAGAGCCTGGGGTTCCACGGGCAAAAATGGCAAGACCTAGTCTCAAAAAAAAAAAACAAAAAACACCTGACCTCAGAAAAGGGCAGAGTCTAATCCTCCAGCTTTATTTACAAGTTGAAGGAAAACAGAGTTAGGGAATCTATCTAAATATCAAGGTCTAATGGATAAGTTTATTTATGTGCATGGAGGTGGTAGGGGTGCAAGGTGTAGTAATGCATACTGCTCTGTGGGGTAGGGTATCGCAACATATATTTCAGATATTAGACAAAATATCTGAAAACTTCAACAATGTGACTTTTGCATTTTTAAAGGTTTAAGTCCTATCCTAAGTCATGGATGCATATTATGAAGAAACCTTCGGTATTTGAAATATTTTTATTATTAGAACCAATATAAAAATTAAACAGTATCATGTGTTCAGTGTAATAGAGCAGAATGACTCTCATCTTGCCATTTAGTCCTAAGAGTATCTGATCTTACTTTAATCTAGTATTGCAGAGGCCATGACAGTTCTCTCATTCACACAAGTTATCACATTTCCCCTTAACTATATATACTACATGATTGCATTAAAATGTAGGTTTAAATATTATTCAGCTATAAGACCAATAGATAAAAAAAAACTATTGCTATTGAAAAGATAATTTGCCTCTAATAGTTGCCAAGAAGAGAGGGCACAAGCATTCAGTGCTGTATGGGAAGCACCATGGTTAGATCCTAGGGAAAGAGAAGGGGGGAAATATGAAGAGCTTTCATTGTGGTTCTGAGAGAAGGAAAGGGCCAGGCATGGAAAAATATCTAGGCAGGTTTAGAACTGACAAGTTTGAATAATTTCAGCAGTTTCCAGGATGCAGAGGTGCCCACTACTCCTGACATGTTGTTACTTAAGAGAAGGGGCACTTGTCAATATGGTAGACATCATTCTGAGAAGAGACAGTGTCCATTCTGTTTTGGCTACAGATATATCTGGCCCTAGCTAGGACTGTCTTTCATATTAAACAGTTTGGATTTGTGTTGACAGTACCTGAGTCTTGGGGGAACACCTTTGTAAGAGCAGAGTCTCCTTGGAAAAATACCACTTTCTGTAAGAATCAGAATGTCTTTAATGTAGTGAAAACCTCTAATTCTTGTATATAAAGTTGGTTGCTGAAGTTTGTTTGAATGTAAGCATCAATTTCAAATAGTAGATGGTACTCACTGTTTTTTTAAGTATTGAAGGAAATATATATATACAACAGTGTTTATAATGTGCTTTCATTTCTGTAATGAAAGGGAATCACTGATATACACATATCCACATATGTATAAACATATCACTTGTAAACATATAAGTAATCTTGGGAAAGAACACAAAAAGCTAGTAAGAGTGGTTTCCTCTAAAGGGGACTAATGGGTTGAGAGACAGGAGTGAATGGGAGACAATGCACCATACATTCTTTCATATTTATAGATATATTTCCTATTCAAAAGAACAAAATATAAAACATGAAACAGAAGGATTCATGGGTTATTTGTGGCTGGGAAATCCAGATCTTAAATGTCTGGCTTCTTAAGTAGAAGAAAGAATTGGTCCAGGTAAACCATAAAAAGAATAGCCTGAGGAAGCAACCACCAGGCCCTGGTGCTGCCATTGCCACTGCTATAAAGCCTTTTATTGTAATTCTCCCAACTGAATTACAAGAGGGCCATCACTCTCTTTAAGGGTAGGAGCTCACCAGCCCAAGTCTTACAGCATTAAAGTTTTGTAAGAGAAAGTTCTTATTCTCAAGAGATGCATTTTGAAGTATTTTAGAGTAAATTTACTCTCCAGTAATCCAGGGGGACAAACAGGGTGTGTCAAATAAACTTCAATCTAGTACAAAAGGGGATAGACAAGGGCACAAAGAATGTGGAATATTAAAAATTATTGTGCAAAATAAGGAAAATGATTCCTTCTAGGTGGATGAAATGTTGCTCATTATACTTCTCTTTTAACTCTTCTGCATGTTTGAAATATTTCAAAGAGTTGAGGAAAGAAAAATAATATATTGAAGTGCTTCTTTAATAATTACCTTAAAGGGAAAAACAAAACTAAACATGAAGTCAATTATTTTTTTATTATTGAAGACTAGATGAGATTAGAGATATATAATCTACTCAGTCCCAAGACTCACCACTGTACCTGTTTGCCAAAATCTAGATCTCCGTTTATGGAGTGAGTACTTAGGTATGGGTGGTGAGGCCAAGATGAGCCTAAGCAGTCAAGAAGAATTTATCTACAATTTGACCTAAATGTTGAGGCTGGTGAGAAAACAGACTGTGGGGTAAATTATCAGGGTTTTCATACTCTCCACAATTAATCTCTATGACCAGAACTTGTGGTATTGCACCCTCCCCATGATTGAACATACCTGGCCCAACTGTAACATATGCATACATGGTCACATGCAGAGAAGGAGAGACTGAGAGGAGAGACTCAAATGGTTGTTTCCCTCCTGTTGTTCCCCCACCACCACCATCACCCCGTTTACTATTAAAAATCCTGTAAAGATAAAGCCTAGGGTTCTGATATTTTTTAACTGCTAGAACCAATGATAAACCTACCCAGATTGGCTGGTTGCAAAACACAAACCAAACAGGGAAAACCCCAGAGGGTATCCCTGCCCAAAGTTACCTAAAGTAAACTTAAAATATGTGGCTATGGCATTCCCAAGCCCAGCTAGTGATTCAAACGTTCTTACCCACATTTTATGACGATTGAATTGCATCCCCTCCTTTCTTGTTCATGGGGATCCCTCTAGAGGTGAGTGTGTGCCACTGACATATAGGTTATGTTGGAGCTGAGCTGCACACTCTTTGGAATGCTATATCTCCACAAAGGAGGTTGATTAGAGGAGATTCAAAAGCAGTCCTTGACAACGACGGAAGTGTATCCTGTTCTTTGTGGGAGTATTGCATTTGCCCTAATTGGTCAAGTGATTAAGCTACAATGGGAGTGCTGTGTGCATGGGGAACAAGGAGTGAAATAGTCACTATGAATCTAGGTTACTCCTTCCCATCATACACAAAAACCAACTCGCAATGGATAAAAGACTTTGATATAAGACCTGAAGCCATAAAATATATAGAGGAATAACATGGATGTACCTAGAAGAAATCATATTAGCAGAAACAAGTCAGAAAGAAAAAAACAGAAACCAAGTGGTTTCACTAATATATGAACAATCAAACGAAAATACACAATAGGGAGGGGGGACTAGCTGGAAAGGTCAGAGAGGGGAGGGGGGTGAACCCCAGGGATTACAATGATGTGAAATATATATATATATATAAATTTTAAAAATATACAGAGGAAGACATAGTCAAAACACTCCAAGACCTATACCACAGAAACATATTTCAGGACACATCTATACAAGCAAAGAAAACGAAGAAAAACATAAACAGCTGGTACAATATCAAACTACAAAACTTTTGTACAGCAAAAAAGACAGTTACTAAAAGAAAGAGACATTCAATGCAAAAAAAATTTGCACTCCACTCAACTTAACTCATATGACTCAACAAAAACAAAGCAAACAGCCCAGTCAAAAAAATGAGCAGAAGAGCTTGAGAAACTTTTCCAAGTAGGAACTACACATGACCAACAGCTTTATGAAAAAATGCTCAGCATCACTTATAATCAGGAAAATGCAAATCAAAACCACAATGAAGGTGCAGAGGCAGAGGAGCAGGTAGGCTGGAAAGCCTCAGAGCTGCCTCAGCTATGTGTCACAGCAGGGCCCTTCCCTGGGTCTATGAGCCCAGGGAAGCATGTTGAAGAACTTATAACTTTTATAGGCTGACTTGAAATTTAGTACTTGAGAAATTTAGTACTTGAGAACTTTGTTTAAACTTTGAAACAGCGAAGCTTGGAAATCTGGAGAACTGAGGAGAATTTGTTGTGCTGCTGTTTTCATCGTGAGATGTCTCAAGTGCTTGCTGCTGTCTTGAGCAAATCTTAACTGGTTTGGGGGCCACTTTGGAGTTGGAGCTGAAAGAATGTTGGAGCTGTGACTTTTGGAGGAGAATTGATGATGCCATCCTGGTTTCCTTATTGGATTTGAATCTCCTGCTTTAGAAGAAGGAGTGACGGTGCCATCTTGGCTTCTTCTGGCTTGAAATGAATAGCTGTGCCTTTGAAAGAAGGGGTGACAGCGCCTTCTTGGCTTCTTCATCTGTCTTGAAGGTGGGACAGTCACCCTTTTGAGGAGGCACATGGTTAAAGGCCACATGTAGCCTTTTGGACTAGAGACTGAATTGGTGGGTAAGATTACCAAAGGGGTTCTTTGTACCCTCAGTGACTTTTGTTTGTTTTGCCCTTTTAATATGTAAATCTGTTTTTACCTCTTTTTAAGGTTAAAAAAAAACAACCACAATGAGATATCACCTCACACCAGTAAGAATGGCCCAAATTAAAAAAATGGGTAACAACAAGTGCTGGCATGAATGTGGAGAAAAAGGGACACTTTTACAGTGCTGGTGAGAATGCAAACTGGTCGAGCCATTATGGGAAGCTATGTGGACCCTTAAACTACTGAAAATGGAACTAGCATTTGATCTAGCAATTTCACTTTTTTGGAATCTACCCAAAGGGTAACAAAATACTCATTGAAAAATAAATCTGGCCGGGCATGGTGGCACATGCCTGAATGTAGCAGCCTAGGAAACCACGACTGGGGCCAGGGATTGAGGTTAGAGTCCCGCCGGGGCCACGTAGCAAGACCTAGTCCCAAAAAAATAGCTGGGCGTGGTGGTGCACGCCTGTAATCTCAGCTACCTGAGAAGAGGCCGGGGATTGCTTGAGTCTGTGGTACCCCGGGCAACATGAGCCTGCGGTTCGGCGGGCAAAAATAGCAAGACCTAGTCTCAAAAAAAAAAAAAGAAAGAAAGAAAGAAAAAGAAATCTGAATTCCTATGTTTGTTGCAGCACTATTTACAATAGCCAGGGTATGAAAACAACCCAAATGTCCCAAAACAGATAAGTGGATCAGATAGTTGTGGTATATTTATGCGATAGAATATTATCCAGCATCAAAAAAAAACTTATTTCTGGCAATATGGATGGAGTTAGAAGGAATCATGCTAGCAGAAATAAGCCAAAAAGAAAAAGAGAAATACTAGATGGGATATAGGGAAAACAAGCAAAAGTTAAAACCAACAAATTGACAACAGAACTAAAGCATACAGCAAAGGAGAGGGAGGGAGAGTGAAATCAGGGGAGGGATGAGCACAAAGGATCAAGATTATAATTCACAGGTGACATGGTAGTGGGAGAACTTTGGGGTATACAATGATGTAATACATATGTGTAATCAATTAAAAAAACAAAGGTATAAAAAGCAATAAAAAATTTTATCCAGGAATAATCACTGTTAATATTGTGGTGGATTTCTTTTCTATTCTCATCTCCTCTCTGAAATAAATTTTCTCCTTTATATCTCAGCAGTTAGCCCAAAACTGGAATAATATTTTGTGTATTGTTTTGTAGCTTACTTTATTTAACCAATATAGTAAGGGTTTTCCATTAAAAAATATAAATAAATAAAATGCTGTCTGCCACTCTCAGGCTGCAGAGTTGATGATAAAATCATTCTCTCTGCCCTCAAGGAGATTTTACTCATAGAAGGAAAATAAAATGTATGCAAGTAGTTGAATGGTGAAACAAGATAGGAAGTGATAAAGATTTCCAAGTTTTTGTAGAAGAAACTACTACTGGATAGAAAAAAGGCTAGTGATTTTCAAAATTGATAGTGCAGAGACTATGCTAATAATATCCCTGATCAAATACAGACTAAGCTTCAAACATAAAAGACAAAATTGGGACTTACAAAGATGTCTGTACCTATAAATCTAATAACCAATGAGTAGTCTTTTTATATGTAATTTGCTATAAATGCTTTTTAAAAGAATAGCTACATTACATCACTAGTGATAAGGGAAATGCAAATCAAAACCACAATGAGATACCACCTTACACCAGTAAGAATGGCTCGTATCCATAAAACGGGCAACAAGTGCTGGCGAGGGTGTGGAGAGAAGGGGACACTCTTACACTACTGGTGGGAATGTAAACTGGTCCAACCTCTATGGAAACCTCTATGGAGGGCCCTCAAATTAATGAAAATGGAACTACCATTTGACCCAGCAATTGCTCTCCTGGGAATTTACCCAAAGGAGACTTCAATGTGGGTACAAAGGGAATTTACCCAAAGGAGACTTCAATGTGGGTACAAAGGGACACCTGTACTTGGATGTTTATTGCAGCATTATTTATAATTGCAAGGAGAGGGAAGCAACAGAAATGTCCAAAAACAGATTACTGGATGAAAAAGAGGTGGTATATATACACAATGGAGTATTACTCATCAATTAAAAATGACAAATTGGATGATTTTATGATAACATGGATGAACTTAGAGAATTCATATTAGCAGAAACAAGTCAAAAGAAAAAAACAGAAACAAAATGGTTTCATTACTATACGGGACATGGGAAAGATAAACAAAAGTCCATGAAGAAAAGACAAAACAAGTCAACAACAAAATTAAAGTACACAACCTGGGGGGGTGGGGATGGAAAAGGGTGGGAATGGTTTTTGGGGGGTAACCCCAGAGATCACATAGATGTGAAATTTATATATAAATTATTTTTTAAAAAGAATAGCTACATTTTTCCTTAATAGTTTATAGGTTAAAAGGGGAAAGCTGAACATTACTGGGGTTTGATATGTAATTCTAAGAATAGAGATATATAATGAGAAAGGTGTTATAATGTCAGACATACAAGTCCTATGAATATGAGAGTAAAATAGTATGTCTTACATTGAGAGCCAGTATACATACACACAGCTGAAACTAAAAATCTCAACAGTGCCCTGTTATATATAGTATGTCTTGTATATAGCATATAGTTTACTGGAGCTGCCATAACAAAATATCACTATGTGACTTATGTAACAGACATTTATTTTCTCACAGTTGTGGAGGTTGGAGGTCCAAGACCAAGGAGTGGCAAGTATGCTTTCATCTCAGGGCTTTCTCTGTGGCTTGCATACAGCCTTTTTTCTGTGTCCTGTGCCTCTCTGGAATCTCTGTCCTTATCGCCTCCTTTCAAGACAGTCACTGGTTCATGGGTGACAAGGTGGTGGGAGAACCTCAGAGTATACAATGATGTTAAAAATATACACATGTACAAGCAAATAAAAAAATAAATAAAGACCATCAACCAGATTGAATAGGAACTATCCAAAAAAGCCTCACTTTATTACCCTCTGAAAAGCCCTATGTACATATGTAACTATGTTCTGGGGTACTGGGAGCTATGACTTCAACATATGAATTTGGAAGTGGAGACAATCCAGTCCATTATAGCTATATGTAGCTACAGATGATATATACATAACATATACATACATGACATATACATATATTTACATAAAATGCTATTTACAATATATAAAAATAAAAGATAAATTCCCCAAAGAATCAGAAAATTTTTTTCAATGAATGTTTTTATTAGTCAAGTTTAGTGCAGCTTAAACAAGAGACAATACTGGTGCACTATCAAGTCTCATGATTTTTACAGAGGTACACACCAATAGGTCACACTGATAGGAAGTGATTATTGTAGCAATATGTTCTTTTTACTTGACAATTGAAGTTTTTTCATCTTAATGTCATAATCGTTCTTCAATGTAAGAAAAATCAGACTCTACATTAAATTCAACTATCAGCAAATGGATATTCTATGTAAATATTTTTCTTTAGCATTTTAAATTATTCTTGGGCAAAGAAATTAACAAAAGTTAAGATAGTTAATATGAGATATAACAAAATTTCTACTTGTTTGTTCAAACTATCTTCACTGTAATATTTTCTTCATATTGTAACCAGATCACTTTTTGTTTTGTTCTGTTTTACTTGCTGCAACAATAAATTCTTTTGAGTCCTTAAATATTTTTAGCATGTGGAAACCAAGTTTCTTCTTTGGTTTCAAATTTCATTTGCTAAGAAAGCCAAAAAATTAACCAATGATGCTAATTTTGCTGCCTGGATATCACCTTCAGAATTATTGCCAAATGACATTGCTTTGCACTTGATAATGGGTTGTCATTCTTGCACTGATATGCTTATTGTTCCATATCATGACTTAGTCAAGTCATTGGGTTCTGTTTCCCCCAACTTCTGGAAAGATTATGTCTCACAACTTTCTACTCAGCAAGCTGCCAAATGTAGTGAAAAATTAAAAACTTTCACTGCATTTGGCATCATGTCCACAAGATTTGGCAAATTTCTTTAGATACCAAATTCTCATGATACATACAATGGTGGTTCCAATTAACATTGCTATAAAGCAGTTAGACTTGAGTTGGCTATGCTATATTTTCTGGTCATGTTTACTACTCCTTCACTTCTGATACTTTTATTATACTTTATATTTAACTTATATTGGTCAACCTTGTACTTTTCCAGTTTCATAAATTTCCATTTGTATTTGAGTTAATTTTAGACAGCACTAATCCTTAAGTGTCATGAATCTAGAACTGCTTTGTTCATTGCTATATCTCCAGTGCCCAGAATAATATCTGTCTCCTACTGGGCAATAGATAATTATGTGTTAAATATACACACAAATACTCCATACAACACTCTTGCCACACAAGTCAGACATAAAGAGAAAAGTGCAAGACTTACTTTTTAATGTGTCTCAGTACCAGAGATCAGATAAAATATAATACTTAATTTATCAATATTAAATTTATCAATAGTAAATTATTTATCAATAGTAAATAGTAAATAGTAAATTATTACCTGCATGATGGGAGAATACTTCTTGTATGTCTACTATCTTTGGCACAAATATGCCATTAAATTAATGACAAGGCTTTTTCACTAATATTTATATAACAACAAAGAAACTGGGATGGTTATATTTTCTTTTTTGAACCTTGTTCAGCATTTTTTTTTTAGACTAGGTCTCACTATGTTGCTTGGGATAGTCTCAAGCCCAGACTCAAGTGATTCCTAGCCTCAGACTTCCAAGTAGCTGGGATTACAGGCACGCACCTGGCTAGCATAAGTTAATTTTTAAATACTGTTTGAGTTAGGAGTCAATGCTGATTTTACTTTCCCCACAACTATCCAGTTATTCCAGGAACAATTACTTAAAAAGTATATCTATTCCTGTTGAGTTACATTTGTACCATTTTTAAATACAATCAGTCGTATATTACTGAAGTTTTTTCTAGACTTTCTATTCTCCTGTAGTGAACATCATATCTATCTGTAGTGCAAAACATTGTCCGAGTTATTGTAACTTGAAAGACTTGAATTCAGGGAGAAAAGCCCTCAGATTTTATCTTCATTTCCAATCTCTTTGGACTCAGTTTAGTCTATTGCATCTTTTGATTCTAAGATGTATATCTCCATACTGACCTCAGATCCATACCTAACATGCATCTTTATCTATTTGAAGGTGTATAGCTGGTACCATCATGGCTTTCAGCAAGTTACACTGCAAATTCGATCAGAACTCTCACATATATGTATATATCTACATATACTTTTTAAAACTGACTTAATTTCTGCCAAAAAATCTTGCTGGGATTTTCAATTGAGAGTGTGGCCAATCTATGGTTCAAGTTGATGATCACCTTAACATTTAATCATTTAACCCATATTTCTGTATTTATTTAGTTCTTTCATTTCTTTTAGTATATCTTTGGAGATTTTTCAGTGTACAGATCTTTTATATATATATATCTGTAAATATATATATAACTATTTTATCCCTTAGTATTTTAAATGTTGTTATTATT
>PVHY01004459.1:0-18347 GCA_004024945.1 Uropsilus gracilis
AAAAAAAAAAAAAAAAAAAAAAAAAAAAAAAAAAAAAAAAAAACTCATACCAAGGTGAAAATAAAAATAGGGTAGCATCATTATATAAAATTTGAATACTGAGGAGTGATGTCAGTCCCACCGTAAATATAAGATGTCCCTTATCTCTCCATGTTTCAACAACTAAAATTCAGCATTCACCAAAAAAAAAAAAAGGTCTCTATGAGGATTATGGGATCTGACACCATGTACTGTAGAGCCCATGAAGTTTCTCACTAACCTGAGCACCAAGCAGCAAGCAGACAACCTTGTTCCAGACTGTGAATGAACACGAGCCTATCAGCCAAACTCAGTCCCTCTCAGCTATGACTGGGGAAAGCCTGAAGAATGTTGACTTGTTTAGACATTGCAGAGTAGTGAGGCTTTGTAGGATTCAGATTTCCTGAGGAGATATTCTAGTACTCTGTTCAAATAAAAATAAGTGAAATTGGACACAGTGTAAGGATACAGATTTTTTCAGCAGTGACTATTCCCCAAGGTGGCACAGTGTGGAGATGAACTAGCCAGTGGTGACCTCTTATATGGGAGGGAATGGAGTGTGCAGAAGGGGAGGGAATGGATGCTGCTGGAGAAACCTGCTTCTCTCCCACAACATCCAGATTACTGAGATGGGGCCCCTCATAAGGAACTGGGAAGAGTTAATAAGATTATCAGATGACATTTGACATTAAAAATATGGTTATTTTCTGACTAATTTCTGCTAATATGATTCCTTCTAGGTCCATCCATGTTAACTCAAATGCATCAAATTTGCCATTTTTAATTGATGAATAATATTCCATTGTGTAAATATACCACATCTTTTTCATCCATTTGTCTGTTTTGGAACATTTGGGTTGTCTCCATGTCCTCACAATTATAAATAGTGCTGCAATAAACCAGATGGTTTCACTAATATATGGGATATAGGGAAAACAAACAAAAGGCCAAGAGGAAAAGTCAAAACAAGCTAACAATCAAACTAAAGCACATGGCTCGGGGTGAGGGAACGAGTGGGAGCAGTCAGGGAGAGGAGATGTTGGGTGAACCCCAGGGAATACAAAGATGTGAAATAGATATAAATAAATAAAACTATAAAAAATAAAGTAAATACAATAAAATACATTTTTCTTTTTGGAGCTAATGAAAAATATGATTATTTCTAATTGCATTCAAGACTCTAGCAGATCAAAAATTGGATCACAACTGAGAACAACAATAATACCCCATTTTCACCAGTGGACATATCAAAGAAATAAACAAGGACCCAACAGCCTTAGACAAATACAAATTTAAAACTTGAAATCATTTAAAACTTGTTGTAGAAGACAAAAAGCTCCATGCCATTGTTCTTACAATGGGTTTTTTTTTTATATGATACCAAACACAAGGAGGAAAAGCAAAGATTTGAAAAGTGGGACTACATTAAACTAAACAGCTTCTGCACAACAAAAGTAACAATGAAATGGAAGGGCAACCAGGATAATGTAAGATGTGCCAGTCATATATTTCAGAATGGTTAATAGCCAACATACATAAGGAAATCTCTCATTTCAATAACAAAACAATCCTACTGAAAGTCAATGGATAAATGAAAAATCACTTAACATCATGAATCATCAAGGAAATGCAAATTGAAACCTCCCACCTGTTAAAGTGACTGTTAACAATAAGGCAAGAGGTAAAAGGTGTTGGTGATTTGGAGGAGCCCTTAAGCACTGTTGATGTGACTATAAATTGGTATAACCATTATGGAAAATACTATGGCGGTTCTTCAAAAAATTATAAAATAGAGAACTGCCATATCATTCAGCAAACCCACCTATGGGTACATATTCAAAGTAAACCATATCTTGAAGAGATACTCCCATGTGAACTCCCATGTTCACTACAGCATTATTCACAGTAGACTAGATACGAAAAATCCTAGAATCTGTCTATGAAGGCATGAGTAAATAGTGTGTATATATATATATATATTCACATATATAAATGTAATATATACACACATATATAAATAAAATGTGAAGATATATTCATATATATGAATATTATTCATTCATGAGAAACAAGAATGAATCTGAAGAACATTATGATGAGTGAAAGAAGTTAAAGAGAGACAAATACTGTGAGATTTCACATTTGAGATCTGAAAAAGCCAATCTCCTTGAAACAGAGTAGAATGGTGGATGCCAGGGGTCATGGGAAAGTTGTGGGGAAAATGAGTAAATGTTGATCAAATTGTCCAAACTTCCAATTGGAAGATGAATAAGTTTGGAGTATTTAATGTGCAGCATTACTATTACTAATAACAATGCTGTACCATATACTAGAAAGCTGGTAAGAGTAAATCTGAAATACCCTCACCACAATAAGGCGCTGGTAATTTCAATAATTATGAATGTGATGAGGTGTTCATTAAGCTTGCATGATCACTGATTATGCTAAATCAGTACATTGTGCACCTTAAATTTACACACTATTTTGTCAGTTGTATGTCAATAAAACTGGAAAAAGAATAACCATTCTTTTAGAATCCCCCAAGAAATTGAAGTGGAAGGAACAATTTTAATTTTGATAAGATCAGCATTATCCTGATACCAAAGTCAGATAAGGACACTATAGAAAATTATCGGTCAATATTCCTAGTGTCTCTAGATGCAAAAATCATCAATGAAACACTAGCAAACAAGTCTCTAGCTCATTTAAACAATCATATATTATAATTAATTCAAATTATAAGTTGAATCATTATAAGTTGGATTCATCCATGGGATGCAAGGATGACTCACTGTAATGTGATATACCACAGTATCAGAATGAATAATAAAATCACATTGCTCATATCAAAAGGTACAGGAAAGACACTTAGCAAAATATATCATTCTTACATGATAGTCTCAACAAATAAGGTATAGAGTAGATTTATCTCAAGATAATAATGACCATAAATGGCAAACCCATGGCTAATATCAAAGTTAAAAATAAGAATTTGAATACTTTTCTTAATCGACCAGGAAGAAGACAAGTATGTCCATTCTGACCACTTCACTTCAAAACAATACTGGAAATCCTAACTAGACCAATTAGGTAAGCAAAAGAATGAAGGATACAAAAAGGAAAGTAAAACAGTAAAACTGTCTTTTTTTTTTGCAAATGGCATAATCTTTAATATATAGAGAACTCTACCAGGTAACTGTTAAAACTATAAACAAATTCAGTAATGTTGCATTATACAAAATCTATACACAAAAATCAAGTGCATTTCTATATACTTATAACTACTGAAAAGAGAAAACAATTCCATTTACAATAGCATCAAAATAAAAGTTAGAAATATATTTAGCCAAGGATCTAAAAGACATGTATACTAATATCATTGAGGAAAGAATATAAAGAAACTAATAAATAGGAAGATATTCCACATTCATGATTCAATAGAACTAGTACTTTAAGTACTGGTTAGAAATGTTTAATACTAGTAGCTTTAGCACTAATTAGAAATGTCTAGTACTTTTAGAAATGTCCATATTACCCAAAGCCATGTACAGATTCAAATACTCTATCAAAAGTTTCAATAGCATTTTCACAGTCAGAAAAACCAAAAATATATATGTAACGACCCTGAGTAGCAAAAGCAATCGAGAAAGAATGGCACTGATGCTATCACATATCTTGATTTCCAATTATTTTACAAAGCTATTATAATAAAAACAGTATAGCACTAGCATAAAACCAGATACATAGAAGAGAAACGAGTCCAGATATAAACCTTTGTATATGCAATCATCTAAGAGAAGTATTCCTGAACACATAAAGGGGAAAGAGCTGTCTTTGCAATGTATAGTACTGGGGAAACTAGATGTGAAAGAATGAAATAATATCTTAAAACACTTGCAAAAATTAACTTGAAGCTGATTAAGAATGTAAAACATGAAAGTATGAAAGTTTTTTGCGTGAGAAAAGCTCCTCAACATTGATCTTAGCAAACTGCAATTATTAATTGAAAGAATTCCATAATTCTTAAATAATTAAAAAAAGCAAAAATGAAAGTAGAACTATATCAAACTAAAAGTTTCTGCACTGTAGTGGAAAGTCAAAAACTGAAATGGCGACTCAAGAATGAGAGAAAATATTGCAAACCTTATATCTGATACCCATTAATATACAAAATATATAAAAATCATGCAAATAATAAGGAAAAAAATAACCAGATTTTAAAATGGGGAATGGACTTGAATAGACATTTCCCAATGAAGATATACTAATGGCCAATTAATATAGCCAAGATAATTAACATCACTAATCATTAGGGAAATGCAAATTACAGAGATTACAACTGCTAGGATAGTTTTTACCAAACAGCAGTAAGCGTGGGCAATTTATGTGGGGATGTGGAGAAAAGGAAATCCATGCACACTGATGGATAATTGACATTATTAGGGAAAACAGTATATAAATTACTCAAAAAATAATTTTAAACTACCATGTGATACTTTTGGGTATTTAGTCAAAGGAAACAAAATCAGTATCTTGAAGTGGTATGAACACCACCATGTTTATTACAACCTTATTCACAACATCAAGACATGAAAACAATCTAAGTGTTGATGAATGAATAGGTAAATACATGTGAGAGATACGTAGGTCAGTACATAAACATATACATGCATACATAGATGTAGAAAGTTGTATACACAGGCATATGTTTATATAGATGTATATACATATATAAAATGGAATACTATTCATTCATGAGAAAGGAGGAAATTCTGTTATTCACAAAAGTATGAATGTATCTAAACAGGCAAAGTTAACTGCTATTTGATTTCATTTATATACATGTCTGAAAAAATACAGTTAAGTCATAGAAACAATAGAAGTTGACCAGTGCAGTGGCACACGCCAATAATCCTAGCTACTTGGGAGGCTGAGGCTAGGAATCACTTGAGTCTGCGAGTATGGGACTACTCTGGGCAACATAGTGAGACCTAGTCTAAAAAATAAATAAATAAAATAAAAATGAGATGTTAAAAAAAAACTACAGAAGTTGATTCCTCAGGGTTTGGGAAGAAAGAATGCTGGTCAAAGTACTCAAGACATCAGTTATAAGATTAATAAGTTTTGAGGATCAACTATCCATCATGGTGAGTATAGTTAACGCTGTGTTATGTACTTGAAATTTGCTAAGAGAGAAGACTGACTATTTTCAATAAACATACCCTCCCCAAAATGATAACCAGAAGTTGATGAGTATGCTAAATTGACTGTGGTAATAATTTTTCTGTCACAACCCCCACCACCACTTCGCACACATACACACCCCCAAACAGTAACTGATGAGTGTTAATCTGGTGGTTCTCATTTTGGAAAGTTGTGCACTTTAAATGTATACAATTTCATTGTTCATTTAAACTTTAATGCTTTAAATGAAAGAATAAAAAAGATAATAAAAATATCAAAAGGAAAAAAGCTACACAGAAACTAGCTAAATTTGTTTGGATCTTTTGCTTATTTGTTTTTTTTTTTTTCACCTAGACTTAACTCTCAAGTCACAGTGAGTTTTGGCCAGATAAAGAATTCTAGTCAGGCCAGGCATGGTGGTGCATGCCTGTAGGTGGCAGCCTAGGAAGCCACAGCCGGGGCCAGGGATCGCGGTTCGAGTCCTGCCAGGGACACGTAGTGAGACCTAGTCCCAAAAAGTAGTTGAGTGTGGTGGCACGCGCCTATAATCCCAGCTACCTGGAAAGCTGAGGCTGGGAATTGCTTGAGTCTGTGGTACCCCAGGCAACATGAGCCTGCGGTTCCATGGGCAAAATTAGCGAGACCTAGTCTCAAAAAAAGAAAAAAAAATTCTAGTCAAAGATTCTTAATTAATTAATTGAAAATGCTGTTCCATTTTGTGGTTTTATTTTTTCCAGTTTTGTTTGGAGCAGACCACTGTCCGTTTTCTGGTGCCTTTCATGTGACCTGCTTTCTGCTGAAAAGGTTAGGATGCTCTCCACATTCCTATCACTCAACTGTGTCCTCTGATACACTGTGAGGTAACAAGGTAACAATTACTTGTAACTAAGTTTTTTTTTGGTTTTTTTTTTTTTTTTTTTTTTGAGACTAGGTCTAGCTATTTTTGCCCGTGGAACCGCAGGCTGTCGTTGCCCGGGGTACCACGGACTCAAGCGATCCCCAGCCTCAGCTTCCCAGGTAGCTGGGATTACAGGCATGCACCACCACGCCCAGCTATTTTTTTGGAACTAGGTCTCATTACGGGCCCCAGGCGGGACACGAACCGCTATCCCTAGCCCCGGCCGCTTCATAGACTGAAGCTTACAGGCACAACGTGCCTGGCACTTGTAACTAAGTTTTTAGGGAAGAAGGAGAAGCAGGAGTGTACTAACTCCTTGTTGGATTTTTAACTGGAATGTTACTCTTAATTGAATTAGTATATTTTCATCCAGATCTGGTTTTAGAATCCTCCTGATAGCAGTTTTTGTCTGCTGAAATGGGGTGAGGTGCTCATTTATTAACACTACCTTTCTAATTTCCTAACAAAGGTATGGAGGCCAGCCTATTTGCGCTTCATTTCTCTCCTATAAAAGCTGCCTTTACTTCCTCTACTTTTATCTTTTTCATCTCTTTCCATTTGAAATCATACATATTTTCATCGCACAGGTAGTACTCAGTTTTTCTGTTCCGGAGATCTGTGATATTCAGAGATGTGTCCACAGACATAGAGTGGGAGTACCTGGATCCAACTCAAAGGGATTTACTGAGATATGTCATGTTGGAGAATTACAACCTGGTCTTGGTAGGTAAGTACACAGGTATCTCCAAAAGCCTGGATCTGCCCTCTGGAATACCGGCTTTTGCCCAAAGAATTACTTATATTTCCTTCTAGATAGCCTGTGTATTTCTTCACCCTATTTCTAAAGAAATGACTTGAGCTTTTAGAGTTGTGACTGGCTCACATATTTAGCACTAAGGCTGAAGCCTCATTTTCTCTTCTTTGTTGTGGCCCTTTCAACAGTGACACCATCCCCTTCCCACCTACATGCACACCTGTCACATGATAGGATCTGAGTTGTTGGGCACCTACAATATTAAAAAGGCTCCTTTCTTTTGTGAGTAGGGCTGCGCACTCACAAGCCAGAGGTGACCTCTTTATTGGAGCAAGGGAAGGATCCCTGGAGTGTTTTGGACAACAAACTGACAAGGGGATTCTCTCTAAGAAAGTGACTATCACACAGGGGGCAAAGGGTGCAGGTCATAACTCAGTTGCTGGCTTAGGAGACATTTCCCAGATGTGTTGGAATTCTCCCCTCAATGACATAGAAGTACAGAGAAAGCCACACTGAGCTTCCACCAGGCTTTCAACTCCAGCCGAATGCTGTCCTTTTTATTTCCCTTATTTTCTTCCTAGTCCAAAGTAGGTGCTCAGTCTAGTGACAAACTTCTGCCTTTATTTGGGTTCAATGTTATAATGTAAATCCATATCAATATAAATGTATTGTGTCTGTATAGCAATATATACATATATTGCACATATATACAACAATACACATAACAATACAGTGTATATTTAGGTTGCCTTCCCGTTTAGTTCTTCCAATTTCAATTTCCAACTGAAACTGCTGTTCTTCTATGTATATTTTTGTCAAGAATTTTTCTTTTCTTATAGTTTTTTTTTTTTTTTTTTTTTTAGACTAGGTCTCACTATTTTTGCCCATGGAACTGCAGGCTCACATTGCCTGTGGTACCACGGACTCAAGCAATCCCCAGCCTCAGTTTCCCAGGTAGCTGGGATTACAGGTGTGCGCCATTTTTTGGGACTAGGTCTCGCTACATTGCCCCAAGGGGGACTCGAACCGCAATCCCTGATCCCTACCATGGCTTCCCAGGCTGCCGCTTACAGGCATGTGCCACCATGCCCGGCCCTTAGAGTTGTTTTTTTAAAGCACATCAGTTTTAGATCTTTAACCAGCAGTGTATACTGGACATATGTTCAATTTCATTACATCATCTTTTGTAAGGTATACTTTTTTTTTTTTTGAGATTTGGTCTTGTTATGTTGCCTGGGGTTGTCTCGAGCCTGCTGATCTAAGTAATTCCTAGCCTCAGTCTCCCAGGTAGCTGGGATTACAGGTGTAAGCCACTGCACCTGGCTTGTAATGTAAACCTTTTAAAAATGATAAATCATTCTGTATCTTTTTACTTTATAAATCAAGAACATACCTATTTTTTCTGTTGTTCACAGACTTTTTGAAGGGTAAAGAACTGAAAGAAAAAAGTAAAAATAAGTTTAGAGTTTTATATTCAGTATTTATCAGATTGCTACTCTATGTTTAGATTCACATTTAATTTTCTCTAATCTCATAAAGGGTTGAGTATTTCTTAATTCAGTCTTAGGTAAAATCATGATTTTGATAGTACTTTTGATCAAGTAGCTATGAATGAGGGAGGGAGGCAGACGGTGTACTGAGGATGTATGCATCTGTGGAAGAGCAAATATGTAACCCCTTCTCCAAAAGTTAAAATTAAACCAAAAGTATATATGGAAAGAACCACCAAGTCTTTCCAATCAAAGGATATGTTTTCCCACTATAATTACCCAATGACTTGGAGAGGATGTGACTCTTCTCCAGAAGTCTTTCACCTAGAAGGTTTGGCATTCATTGGTTCTTATTCAAAGTGATTATTATGTTGGGCTTAGAAAATTCTGCAGTTACTAGGTGACTTTGCTTTGTTAAGAAGAGATTTACTCCCTCATTCACCCCTCCCCATCCACTTTTGGTGAGAAGCATTGCAGATTCATGTATTCTTTTTTAAAATTAAATACCTTATAATCAGTGATAGCCCCCCCTTTTTTTTGAGAGTAGGTCTCCCTATTTTTGCCTGTAGAACCGCAGGCTCACGTTGCCTGGGGTACCACAGACTCAAGCCATCCCCAGCCTCAGCTTCCCAGGTAGCTGGGATTACAGACGTGTGCCACCACATTTGGGATTAGGTCTCACTGTGTTGCCCCCCGAGTGGGACTCGAACCGCAATCCCTAGCCCCAGCCATTTCATAGGCTGAAGCTTACAGGCATGGGCCACCGTGCCTGGCTTGCCATTTTCTTTTTTGATGTGTAAGCTGTTAAATTTGTTCCCTGGGATCCTCTTTCCACTGGCTTCTTTGTCATTTTTCCTTTGTCTCCAGCAGTCTGTCCTGACCTTTTTGTTTCTGGAACAAAAACATGTTCCAGGCTCATCTTAGATTTTCCCTGCCCCCTACTTGGAATCAGTCGACTTATTAAGTTTAGTTTCTCAGCAGAACTGAAGCATAGAGCAAGAGAAGGGGAGGGGGAAAATCTGGGGAGGGATGTGCACAAGTGATTAAGATGATGGTTCATGGGTGACAAGGTGGGCAGAGAACCTCGGGGTAGACAACAATGTAAAAAATATATATATATGTGCAATCAATTAAAAAATAAAATAAAAAAAGAAAGTTTAATTTCTTTTGATAGGGAATAGTGTTCATAGATGAGGGCCTGAGTATTCAACAGGCTTCTCAGTACTGTCCTAGGCTTCTAAACCATCAATGGAAAGAGATGGGAAACATTATCACTGGATAATACTAATAACTACTTCAAATCCAAAATATAAGATTCTGTCTTATTTTTCATTTCAGCTTTGTAACTCTCCCCTGAACATTGAAAATCCTACTTCCTTAATATGTGTACTTACTCAAATTTTCTGTCCTAAATGCCATAGTTTCAGAAATATAACTGCTGACAAAAAACTTACCAAGCTCAAGATTCTTAGTTTTTTTGTTTTTTAATTTATTTTAATTAATTTATTTGTTTTTAGAGACTATGTTTCGCTATGTTGCCGAGTGTTGTCTCGAACCCGTGGACTCAAGTGATCCCTAGCCTCAGCCTCCCAGGTAGCTGGCAGACACGTGCCACCATGCCTAGCTTTGTTTTGCTTTTTTTGTTTTTGCTTAAACTGACACTAACAATTTCCAGTCAGAATTCTACTTGAAAAGTACTGGATTCTTTCCTCTGTATTTTTCACTTAGTATGCAGTTTATTTATTTTTTTGAGACTAGGTCTCACTATTTTTGTCTGGGCTCATGTTGCCCAGGGTACCACAGACTCAAGCAATTCCCAGCTTCCCAGGTAGGTGGGATTACAGGCACGTGCCACCACACCCAGCTATTTTTTTGGGACAAGGTCTTGCTATATGCCCCTGGAGAGACTTGAACCATGTTCCCTGGCCCCAGCCACGGCTTCCTAGGCTGCCACTTATAGGCATGCACCACCATGCCCGGCCTTAATATGCAGTTTAATCGTTGGGTTTAGTTTTTTTTTTTTAGTTTATATTTGGAATATATAAAACACATGCTTTGACAGAGAAAACTCTATAAATTATATTTAGAGAACTCTTGTTTATATCCCGATTTATTTCACCTGTTGCCAGCTCCACTGCAGATAACCTTTCATTTCAGCTTATCAAATTTATCTTTTCTGTGTTTACTTTTTCAGAAAGAAAGTATGTTTACATTTCCAGTCTCTAATTCTCCTTTCCTCTTTCTCATGGGATATTATTCTCCTTGCTCTCTCTTTTGCCTGGTTTTCTCATTATTATTAACATAATAGTAATATGTAGAAATCTATGTATTCATACAGTGGCTAAAATTGTATATACATAGATTTTTTTCTTGGTATTGTATGTACTGACTTTTGCTATAACATTAATTACAACTAATCATAGTAAGATAATTAGTAGTTTCCATGTAGACAATCATAAAAATTTACAAATATTTTCAGGTTTGTTTCTTGTTTTACTATACTTCAAACTTACGTTTCTTTCTGGTCTTACTGACTGCAGGGGCAAGGCCTCCACTAGACTACCTCCCCTCCCTCCTCCCTCTGGTGCCCCTTCCATTCTCTCAAACCTCACCCTTTGTTGTTTACTACTTGTGCTAAGTCCATTGGTCTCTTTCTTTCCTGTGGCAGTGTCCTTTCACTGAGTGAGCGACTGTGTTGTTGGAACCAGGTGAGCCTTGCTGGTAGGTTTTTAGTCTTAAGTTTGCGTTGGGCGGCCAGTCTGTAATCATTTGTGATCAGTTCATGTTTTCTTGTTGCAGGCCGTCTTCTCCAATCCCATCTCCGCTGCTTTGCTGCTTTACCTTATGGCTCTGGTGTCAGATTTAGGGGGTCTCACCCACAGCCAGTATTGGTCTAGAAGTTTCTCTGTGAATATAGGCATCTGTGAATGACCTTTAAAGATCATCTCCTGCCTCAGTTTGCAGTTTTGATGTGGGGCCAATTACCCCATCTTTGGTCATCCTCTCCTCTCCCATAGTGTGGGGAGGGTGTGTTGCTCTCCTTGAAGGTATCTCCCAAATTAGGTCCCAGGTCTTCCCAGCCTTGTGAGCTATGCGCTCACAAGGTGGTGTCATGTGCATGGTGTGCATGGTGTCATTGTGTCACTATAGTTGTTTCTCTTGTCTTGCATGCACTGGTTCTCTCGGTTGTCCATCTGCTGTGTCTATCTCAGGTTTGTGGGCTGGATTTTTGCATGATCCCTCACCTGTTCTTTGATGGGGTTTGTGTTGCACATGTTCTTGATTCTCTGAAGTTTAGCTGGAGTGAGAATGAAATGGAAGGGGATACTCCCATTCCCCCCTCCCCCGCACAGGTGGGTAGGCCCAGATGGCTGAGCCTGTACCCTCCCATGATCCCCTTGGGCTAGGAGCAGAGGGCAACATGGCTGCACCAATTCAGGCTGCAGATGGCTGCCCTGTGCAGCAGCCACCTGCTTGTGGGTGGGGCCACCATAATCCCCAACCCATCCTCCCTCCAGGGATCACCAGGCTTGGAGGACTTACCCAGGAACCTTGACCCCCTTTGCTCTCCCTGGCAAGGGAGCTCGGAAGGCTAGGGACCTGGGTGCACAGGCAGCCCTCAGGTGGCTGCCTGTTGGTGGACCGGACTCAGTCAGAATTTGTATTTTTAGGTATGCAATTCAGTTTCACTAATTACATACACAGTGTTGTAAAGTCATCACAACTATTTCCAAAAATATCACCGCAAATGAATTTTGTAACCATTAAGCAACCATTATCAATTCTGCCCACCCCCATTTTAGTGACCTCAAATCTACTTTGTCTATGAATTTATCTATTCTAGATATTTCAAATAAATGTGAGCATATGATATTTATCTCTTTGTGCCTTACCTATTTCATTTAGCATGCTTTCAAGGTTTCTCTATGTTACAACACAACTCATTCCTTTTTATGGCTGAGTGATATACCATTGCTTATACATACATTTTGTTTACCCCATAATGTATACTTTCCTTGCTTCCACCTTTTAACTATTGTGAATAATGCTGCAGTGAATGTTGATTTATCAATATATATACACGTGAGCGCCCACTTTAAATTCTTTTGGTGTCTACCCAAGAATTGAACTACTGGTAATTCTTTAACTTTTTGAGGACTTGATTATGTTGTCTTCCACAGTGGCTTCACAATTTTACATTTTCACCAATCATGTACTAAGAGTTCTGACTTCATTCTTGCCAACAATTGTTATTTTTCCATTTATAGCTGGAGGGGCACTATTTCTAGTGGATGGGAAGGAGACTCACAGAATCTTGGGCATTGTAGTTTAGGCCTTTCAAACAGCTCCAGCATGCAGAGGCAAATACCCTTTGGTAAATTTGTTTTAGCTCTGTTGGTGATCTTATGTGTCTGTTATCTGTGCAGCTGGAATCCATCCTCAGAGTGGGAGGAGGGGTCTTTCCTTGGGTCCTATAGAGTGGGGATATATTTGTGGGCCAGGCCCCAGTGGGCATAAGCGCAGCCTTGCAAGTGAAGCCTTCTAGTTAGTAAACTTCCTATGGAGTTATTGCCAATTTTTTTGAGAGTTGCACTCAGCTTTCAGCAAGCCACCCTTTAACTTCTGGAGGGTGATATATGTGTGGTGGGTCAGACTGACTCTTCAGGAGTCATCAGAGGAGAGAAGGCCTCCTTGTGTATAGCACTGTCCCTGTGTTTTTCATATGGGGCCTCAATCTGGGCCCATATGTGCTCAGGATCTTGTTTGAGGTGAGTTTATCTGTTGTATGTTGGACCTTGTAAAAGCAGAGTTCCACTTCTGGTTTTCTATAGGGCTGGGGGCCCCTGCTGAGTGGTGCTAGCTGGGCTAAGCCAGGGCAGCAGGCTTTGACAGCCAACTCCCACACAGCCAGGTGTGAGTTTAAAGGGAACTAGAGAGCAGAAAAAAAGCCTCAGCAGTTTTGGAGCCATGCAGATCAGGTTTAAATCTGGCCAGCACCAGTCAATTCAGCCAAGCTTGCCAGTCCAGCCCCTGCTGAGACAGTGCAGGGCAGGCTGAACATGCTTGTGCTGTTTCAGTTTTGAATCCTGAATTGGTTTTGAAAAACAGATCAGGTTTAAACATCAGTGTCACGTGGTTCTCAGTAACATTTTCCATATGGTGACAACTGCTAGTCTGCTATTCCTGTCTTGATGGGTTTTTCTTCAGGCTTGCCATGAAATTGTCTTCTTGGTACTTTTCATCCCTCAGTGATACTGGCAACTTCTGTCCTCCCTCATGTGACCTTATTTTCCCTTTTCTGGGTACCCTGTATAGTTGAACTCTTTCAAGGTTTATACTATAGTTTTTATGGATCTTACAAGCGAAGATTCATAGCAGTAGGAGGTAAATATTTTGAGCCCTTGTTTGTCCAGAGTCTAAATTGGTTCTCAAGCAGGGACAAATTTACCATCTCCCCTCCCCCAGCCACTGCCTTCTGAGACATCTGGCAATGTCTGGAGATATTTTTAGTTGTCAGAGCTGGGAGTGCAGTAAAGGTCAGGTTGCTGTGGAAGATCCAGCAGCATCTCATAGAACAGTCCCTCCACAAAAGAGAATGATTCAGCCCCAATCATCAACATTGCCAAAGCTGACGAACTCTCCTAAAAACGTCTTTGTGTCATATTCACATTAGGGCGACTTTTGAATGGGTTTACCATTCTGTGTAAGAATAAAACTTCTTATATTCATGCATAAAGTACTCCATTGTCTTCTTGATTCTAACAGTGATGTCTGGAAGTTTATCACTTTTGTGATCCCTGATACTTTGTTGAGGACCTGGATTTTCTTACCTAGGTTTTTAAAAGAAGATTTTCTTTATTGCTTTTATTCTAAGATATTTTGTAAAGTTGATCATTCTCTCCCTTAGGTCTAAATGGGTAAAGAGTAGGTGGAAGGAACTGCCACCTGCTGACAATTAATTATACACCAGGTGTAACAAGACTAGTGTTACTTGGTGACACTTTGAGCATCCAGTATCCTGGATACTGTAAACACCCTAATGGGGTTAGGAGGCTTGATCGAGCTGCAGGAAATGAAATATGTGAGGACCTACACTATACTCTACTGACTTCCAGGCACTCAAGCAGCCTGCTTTCCTATAAATGCCATCTTTACCACTCTGCTGTTAACCTTTCCTTCTCTCCTCCCTTGTGACAGCATTTGTTCTTACTATATCTGTAATGCACCCATTTATTGTTTAAGGGATTGGTGCTCTCTGAGGATGTGTCCATAGACTCTTCTCAGGAGTGGGGATGCCTAGATTCTGATTAGAGATTCCTATAGAAAGGTACTTTTAGGCCAGGCATGGTGGCGCATACCTGTAAGTGGCAGCCTAGGAAGCCACGGCCGGGGCCAGGGATCGCGGTTCGAGGCCCGCTGGGGGCATGTAGTGAGACCTAGTTCCAAAAAGATATAGCTGGGTGTGGTGGCATGCACCTGTAATTCCAGCTACCTGGGAAGCTGAGGCTGGGGATTGCTTGAGTCTGTGGTACCCTAGGCAACGTGAGCCTGTGGTTCCACAGGCAAAAATAGTGAGACCTAGTCTCAAAAAAAAAAAGAAAGAAAAGAAAAAAGGTGATTATAGAAAATTGTAAAAACCTGGTTCAGTTGTGAAGCATCCTGATGCCTAAAACTTCAGGCTTCCCTCTGGAACATTTGTTTTCCCCTGTTGAGAATTTCTCAGTTCATTTCAAATTTTCTATTTATTTTCCCTAGCCCCAAAGCAAAGACTTAAGCTTTGCAGAGTTGAAAGTGCATGGCTTCTGGAGCTGTGGCTGATGACCCATCACCTCAACAAGTGACCTGTCTCCCTTGGCCTTGAATTCTGGGCCTTCCATAGCAAAACTATGTACCATTTCTATTGGGAACAGGACTCTCCAATCCTAAGTCAGACATGATGTCCTTCTTGGAGCAGGGGGAAGAGGCCTGATGGCTGACAGAGAGCTAACAAGGGTACTGTGTCTAGGTAAGTGGAGGGCAGTCAGGTGAGGTAAGGGCATTGAAAGAAGTAACCCCGTTCCTATTACAAACAGTATGGTTCCATTAACAGTCACAACTTGTAGAGAAAAGTGAGGATTTTCCACCACACTGTGCAGACATACTACTACCACCTCTCACTGTCCATAATTCTCTTCTCTCATGCTTCCTTTCCTCTTCAGAGTGGGAAATATAGCCCTATTCTTCACTGACCAATTTAGCCTTTATTTTGTGTTTAATTCTTCTATAGTTCCTCATCTTTTTGCATTTTGATTTATATAAGTATCTCTCTTTAAACATTTGAGACTTCTCATCCCCAAACCAGTTATTTTTACTCATTACATTATTCATTTAAGCATTTATTCATTCTCCTAGTTTTAGTTACTGATTATAATTTAGTGTATATAGACTTCAAATTTGAATGCTATTTACCTGAAACTTCTATGTTATAAACCATTGTTACCTCAGTAAAAATTTATTCTAAAAAATAAATATAGAAAATAGTTTTTAAAAATAGATAGTATCTATTAGTAAGGTCCTTTTAGACCTTTGTATTTCTTTGTGCACTCCTAAGATCAGACAAATTCTTTTTACTTCATCTCTGATTATATTTAGGAAATATAACGTTGATAAAGTGTTTGTATCTACTTTATCTATAGTCTAGGTATGTTAGCTGTCCCAGTAGTACCTTTGGGGCATTTCTCCCCATTTAGTACAGTATCCACTTTATGATTTGGCCTTGCACATCACTAGCATGTCTCTTTAGTTTCCTTCAGATTGCAAGTGCATCAGACTTCCATTGTAGTGACTTTATCATTTTCTGGAGAATTAAAGTCCACTTTCTTTTTAAAAATAAAATGTTCTTCAATTTGACTTTTCCGATTATTTCCTCACAATTAAACTCAAGTTATGCTTCATGCGTGCCAAATACATGATATTCTGTCCTCAGGGCATCATATCTACAAACATGGTATTTGCTCCTGCTCCTCATTAGAGTGTTAGTTTTAGTTACCTGGCCCACATATTGTCCAATTTCTCTATCATATAGTTTCTATTTTTTTCTGCAATTGAAAAGGCATTTAACACCACAAAATGTCCATCAGTAGGCCCGTGGATTAAGATATGGCAAAGATACAGAATGGAATGCTTCTCAAAAATAAAAAACAGCAACAGCATGGCTAGAATTGGCGGGAATTATGCTAAGCGAAGTAACTCAAGAGGAGAAAGACAAATACCAAATGATTTCACTCCTATGTGAAATGGCAAGACAAACAAAACAAAGGAAAGGAACTGACAAAACTACATAAAAATAAACCCTTGAAATGGCTGTAGAATTAAGGCTACTAGAGGACAAGAGAGGGAGGACCAGGGGGTGGTTAGGTCACAGACATCTGAAGCAGTGTGAGCTTGCTCCCCTAAGTCATAAAATGTTGTAAACCAATGTTACCTCAATAAAATAAAAACCAAAACAATCAAAATCTTACATTCCTTTCCCCAATATTCTCCACTACCTCACATTAGCTACATTACTACAAAGAAAATGTGTGATAGGCTCAGGTTTGGATATTATGTTACCACTACCATGCTTCTTATGTTTTCCTCATCAAAAACATCTTTATGATCAAGGGAATTAATATCTGTAATTAACATACCTATTTGCACAATACATTCAGTAGTATCCATTGTAACCACTCAAGTGTGTACTGGCCTCAAAGAGCCCAATAACAAAATTATACCAGTGCACTGTGCAATCTGAGATTTATTTCCAGATTCACTTATTATTTTTTTTTTTTACCATGCCTATGAGTGCTTCCTGGCACCACAGTAATTTATGTCTTATGTGGCTTTGGATCCCTGTTAGGGAAGAGTGGACCTTTGCTTTACTCAGGTACTATTTGTTATTAAATGGGCATCAAAGCCGGGCACGGTGGCTCATGCCTGTAAGCTTCAGCCTATAAAGCAGCTGCGGCCAGGGATTGTGGTTTGAGTCCTGCTCGGGGTAACACAGCAAGACCTAGTCCCAAAAAATAGCTGGGTATGGTGGCGCGTGCCTGTAATCCCAGCTACCTGGGAAGCTGAGGCTGGGGATTGCTTGAGCCTGTGATACCCCGGGCAACGTGAGCCTGCAATTTCATGGGCAAAAATAGCAAGACCTAATCTCAAAAAACAAACAAACAAACAAAAACAAACAAACAAACAAACAAACCCGGGCATTAATACCAATCCAAACAGTACAGATCTTTGCCAAGGCAAAGGCAAGAGGATCTTCTAGGTCCTCTTGGTCCTCTTCTGTTGGCTCACAATAAATGCAAAAGCAGCCTGGGATCTCTGCCTGTTACAGAAGGTACACAAATAGACATATCAGGGAATCTAATTAAAACTACCACATACCCACAAAAAATTTATAAAGGAAAAGAGATAAAATGTTCATTGTGTATTAGAAAGCAGAGCAACTAGAACTAAAATATGTAGCTGGTGGAATTATGAATTTGAAAACCACTTTGGAAAACTGTTTGCAATATCTACTAAAGCCAAAGTATATATGGAATCAAGAGACACATATATACACAGAAAAAAAAACAAGAATGTTTAGAGTGTATTATTCCTAATAACCCCAAATTGAAAAAAGCCAGACCATCAACAACCAGACCTCTTAAGGGGAAATGAAGTAGAAGGCTAGTTAGACAAAGTTTACTAGATAATCAAAATAAGAATTCCAAACAAGGAAGCTGTTCAACAGATTTAATCTGCAAGTATTGTTCCAGCAAACAAGTTTGAATTATTTATATAGGTAGGAACAGTGAGTCACTGACACTAAAAATGTAATCATTCTGGACAAGTGGACTTACGGTTCTAAGTTGTTTCAACCTGGGTTCTAAGTTGTTTCAACCTGAAAACAGTTTAACGCAGTGTCTACTAAATCTATGCACAATATCTTTGCTCAGAAGGCAATTTAATCTGTTTCTAACCTATTTACTGTAGAGAT
>PVHY01004459.1:18447-94128 GCA_004024945.1 Uropsilus gracilis
AGGGTCACAAATAAAAGCCCAAGCACTCGCACAGGTAGAAAAGGACCACTCTCCAGCCCCCCCCCCCCCCCCCCCCCCCGCCACTCCCCCCCCTCCCGTAGGCCGGGCTGCTGATAGGACCCAGCGGTTTCTGTCCTCCAGCCTTCTCCTACTTCGTTCGATATTTCCTCAACAGGGTAGGATTTTAAGATTCGGGGCGAGGAGAGTAACGACCACAGCTAGGTCCTACCGGGGAACAGAAGCCAGGGCCATCGCAGGGGACCCAAGAGCCTCCTGGGAAAAACTACAAGTCCCAGAAGGCTCTGTGGCGGAAATAAAACTTCCGGCTGGCACGCGTTTGGCGGCGCCGCATAGCAGAGACACGACTGCGGCGTCTGCAGTGATTAACGGTCGTCGGCTTAGGGACCCGCAGGTCTGGGCTGAAACGCCGAGGGTTAGTGTACTGAGAGGTTAGTGTACTGCCGACTTTCGTTCTGGACTACATTTCCCAGAGGCCTCTGGGCGTAACGTCAGTCCTCGGTTGTCAGAGCGGTGGTGCTGGAAGCGAATTTGGAGGCGCCTCACGGCGGAGGCAGGGCGGCCTGTTGGTTTGTAATTGTACAGCCTGGACTTGGGCAGGACGCCCACAGAGCTAAAGGTGAGTCGTGTTTGAGCTCTGGTTCGGAGATCGGCGTGCCTGGAGCCTTAAGCCTTAGTCGCCAACGAGAGAATTGCTGTGTCTGTGCCGCTGCATGATTATTTGTGTGACCCCCCATGAGTGGTCATTTTGTTTGCAGTCATGAGGGTGGTTTTGTGATGAAGCTGTACGAATGACCCCTCGTTTAACGGTGTCGTTGATTGTCTTGATGCTTGTGCCCACCCTGGCGGTGATCGAGTGAGAAATGCCCACACTGAGGCCATCGTAGGTTCGAGGGTTTCTGAAGGTTGTGGGTGACCGCCCCCCTCTCTTTGTAGCTCAAGGGAACGCAGGTCCCCTGGAAATGGCTGCATCTAAGGTGGGAAGGTAGAAAGGTGAGTCCTGAAGTAAAGGTTCCAGATACACATGCCTCCAAGTCACATACTTGATCTCATAATTAAGATGTTTTAAACCAGGAAAAAGTCGAAATGTGGGGCAGTGAAGAGAGGACAAAACCAAGGGAGTAAGACTCCCATTTCCCCTCAGGAGTCCACCTCGAAAGCCTACCTTTCTGGGGATGCTCAACCTCTCTGGTCCCCAAAGGTGGCCATATTGCTGACGTCTCTTTCTCATCTTCCTCAAGTCAGCTTGAGCTGGAGGGGGAAGGGTGGAGTGGGTGGGGTGCGTGGAGGAGTAGGAGTAGATGTTTGTGCTCAGAGACAGACCTGGGTCTTTAGTCTTTTGATCTTTCACCAACTAAAAAGCCTTCCTCTTACACAGGTGACCAGAGAACAAGAGAAAGCTGACTGTTGGACAACTAAGAGTGTTATACAAGGTCAGTTGCTATTTGCTCTTTTGATTGTGAAATTCTTTCTGGCTTTGTTTTTTCTTGAAAATCTGTAACAAGGAACCTTATAGTGATCTGGTCCTTAGGCCTTGCAATTCTCTAGAATGATGGGGACTGAAGGAGGCTATTCCACTCCATTATCTCCTTTTATGTTTCATACTAGTCTGGGACACTTCCCCATTTCACAACTTACTTCAAAGCTATAGTAATCAAGACAATAATGGAGGTGATAGAGGATAGACATAAACAGTGGAATAGGACTGAATATCAAGAAATAAAAATATTTGTGATAGATTTTTGATAAGGGTTTCAATATAATTCAATGAAATAACTGTCTTTTTATTGAGACTAGGTCCTGCTATTTTTGCCTGTGGACCACAGGCTCACGGTTGCCTGGGGTACCACAGACTCAAGCAACCCCCAGCCTCAGCTTCCCAGGTTGCTGGGATTACAGGCATGCACCACCACACCCAGCTATTAGGACTTATGTCTGTGTAGTCCCAAGTGGGACTCGAGCCATGATCCCTAGCCCCACCCGCTTCATAGGCTGAAGGTGTGTGCTTACAGGCACACACCACCATGCCCGCCTTGAAATAACTGTAATGCAAAAGAATGAATTTGGGCTCTGTTGTGTAAGATTTCAAGATCCCACTCATGGCAAGACATAAAAAGATGCTTGAGAAGATGAAAGCAGAAGGCTGTTACAGCCTAAAACCCTGGATGATGACAACAAGGGAGTCGCACCACAGAACAGGTGGAAGCTAACACTGTAGATGGCCTTATCATATGGCTAGTGTATAACTTCATGGTCCCAAGAAGGTCTATCTTTGGTTGCTTATGTATCTGGGGCCACTGACGTATAACTGTGTAACCACTGTGACTTGCTGTTACCCACAAATGTTGCAGCCTCATCAGCAAGTAGAGTTTGGATTGAGGATTCAACAAAATGTCTGTGAAGGGCAATGGAGAGTTTTTTAGTTTTGACTTCAACACTGGGTGGAGACAAAATGTTATAATTCTGACCTTTTGACACCAGATTTGAGCTTAGTAATTTGGAGTAGGTGGATGGTCCAAATGGACCAAAATGAAGGAGACTTCTAGAGAAAAGAGCAAGTGTTGCTAGTAATATGGTGAAGAAAACATTTTATTAGGCATTATTAAAAGATCTCATAAATGATGAGTATTCATGTACATGGAGGGGGAGATACAGCCCTCCTCAAATAGGGATCTGCTGATAGTTTTTCTATTGTTTCTGTGAGATGTGAGTTAGTCAAGGGACTGAGGTTTGAGGCAAGAGAGAAACACATTTAAGGTCCTTTGCCCAATGGACATTGAAATGAAGTGACCATTAGGCTTCTTAACTAAGCTAGCTGCCTGGGACCTACTGGACACAACAGTTCCATTGGATGCCTTTCCTGGAAAGCCAGTATTGTGTATTTTCAGAAGTGCAATGTGTACCTTGGTCAGTGTTGGTAATATGTGCAACTGTGCAAGGGATCAGGAGTGTCCTGATGAGGCCTTTTCTTGTTGTTGCCTTACTATATGTAGACATATGCATGGCTTTGATTTCTAGCTTAGTTATCTGTGAGGCTGAGGATCCCCAGAGCTCTTTACCCTTAATGGGACAAATCTCAGGCAGTGGCCCAAGAGTTTATAAACATTTGTGTTTGGTGCTATTAGTTGGCCAGGACATTCAATGCTAAGATGACTTCTACACTTTTGACCCTTGGATCCTGTCCTTTATTGGAGACATCATAGTTAAAGGCTGAAATGTAGCTTAACATTTTACTGAGCTCCATTGCCTGTGACAGTGCAGTCATGCAGTCCATGTCCACTGATCCCACCTATCCTAAGGGGCTTCCTTGTGGTCAAGGGACCTCTGGGTGTGGGGTGACTTCCTCCAGCACTATAGCATCTGGTAAGGACAAAGGACAAGGAGAATTTTGCTTCTCTTTGTAATTCTTTTCTATGTGTGAAATATTGCAGAAGGCTCAGGTTTGACTTCATCTCATAGGCTGTGTCAAAGAGGACTTGATCTAGTCCTGAATTTGAGAGGGTACTGCTTCCATGATCCAAGACATAATAGGGAAGTGACCCCAGAGGGTCACAGGTCCATGGATTTTATGGATTTTATGAATCCTGTAAAAGCCTTTCCAAAGAATGTCAAGTATGTGAATACACACACATACACACACACACACACACACACACACACACACACGATTCATATTCTAATCAAACAAAGCACAGGTCAGAAAGTGGAACTGCTTTTTTCATAGGCCCATGAAAAAAGGGCTGTTACAGGTGCTCCAGAGACTTGAGACATGAGATAAGGTGGTGCACAGTACCACAGTGCAGTCCTCACAGTGCCTTGTGAGGTCACTAGTAAGAGTGACAATGGATTTTAAGTTGAACAGATCCTGCAACCTTTACAGGAGGGGGCCCTATTCAAGGTAGGGTGTTCTGTTAAATAACAGCATCAGTATGATTAAGTAAACAAGGAATATACTGCCTCCAAAGCAAATCTAAAAGATTTTCCAGGTGTTGAGAGGATCACCTGCGGTTTCTTGAAAATAGCAGAGCTGCTGTTTTACCAGTACATTTCAGGAATTTAATCAAGGTATCAGGACTTTCTATATGTGCCTATGTATTGGTGTGTGTGAGAGAGCTCTTCTGTAGCTGTATGTTTTTAATCGTTAGATAATTATACTCTATATTAAATATACATTAAATAAATTAAAAATATATTAAATAAATCTTGGGAGGAAGGAATCAATGTAGGTCTCACCGGTGCTCCTAGAAAAGGTGGATGTAGTTAAAATTCTGTATAAACACTGTACAATAGCAAGACTACTGAAGTAACTGTGGGTAACTTGGTAAAGTTGTGCCCTTATCACCCTGATAAGGGAAGAAATTAGAGTGGGCATTGAACAAACTGAAGAGGAACTGAGAATTTTTATAATACTTTTGAAATACTCTATCATAACTGTAACTAACTACACAAAATATTTTTCAGAGTCCAAACCATAAAACTTGTAGGAAAAAAAAAAAAAGGAACTAGCCATTATCTATCCATTATCTATAGTCTCATATAGATAATGCAAAAACACAAACCACCCAAAGAAAAAAATAATGTGACTAGGCTTTGAAATTCATCAAAATTAAAAACTTTTGATCTTTGAAGGACACTATGAAGAAGGTGAAAATTTAGCCCCCAAAATGGGACCCAGTATTTCTAAACTATCTGTTCATTAAGGGAACTGTATCTTAGACTATATATGAGGAATTACAACTCAATAATAAAATGACAACCAAACTTTCTAAATAAGCAAAAAATCCAAATACACATTTCTCCAAAGAAGATACACAAGTGGCCAATAAGCATGTAAGGATGTTCATCGTCATTGGGGAAATGCAAACCAAGTTCCCAGTGACATACCACTTCAAAGCACTAAGATTATTGTGATGCAGAAGATGACAGGAATGTGGTAAATTAACAACTGTGACTTATTTTTAGTAGAATTTTGAGATGGCATTGCTGCTTTGGGAAATGACTGTTTCTCAAATGTTAAACATAGAGTTACTGTATGACCCAGCAATTCCTACATACATATAAGGGAAATAAAATATATTTTATTTATTCATGTACATGAACTAACAAAAATTGAAAATGCAAATATCCATCAACTAATGGTGGAGGAAAATGTAGTAGTATTTACCAGTGCAAAGGAATGAAGAAGTACTGTTCCATGCTACCACACAAATATTGAATTATGCTATATGTTAAAAGTCAGCCACAAAAGACAACATGCTGTAAAATTTCATTTATAAATGTCTAGAACAGGCAAATGTATAGCTACAAAACCATTAGTGATCACCAGTGTAGGAGTGAGACATGATTGCTAATAGATAATTTGCTAATTTTGTTTTTGAAAATAAAATTAGTGCTGATAGTTGTACATCTCTGTGAATATATTTGAAACCAGTTGTGCTTTTGAAATGATGAATTTATGGAATGTGTACTTAATGTCAATACAGCTATGTTTAAATAAGAAAAAACAAATACAAGGAAGATACTATAGTGTGGGGGTAGAGTGTAGTGGTAGAAGTAGTTAAATTCACACATCTGTCTGCTAATAAGTATTAATGTACATAAAACACCCAGCACATAGCAGGTGCTTTGTGGAATTTATTTGTTGTACATCTGCTTTCTCAAGTCATCCTTGCCTTGTATTTAGAGGCCTGATGATGTTAGGGAGGGTAACAAGGATGTGCTGCTGAATCTGAGGCCATAATTCAACGTAACAGGCAGTTTTCTCTTAAAAGATATTTTGCACTTGTTCCTTGGTTACTGGTGTGCTTCATGTCACCTGAGTGAAACCTAAACTTTGGGTGCAGAATGCTTCCTGAACCTGGTATATAAGCATAAGCCACAGAGACATCTGAGGCATTCAATGTGTTGAGCTTGGGGTTAGGCAGCAGATAGTAGTTTTGAGAGGCATTTGTTCTTGGAATTGCCATACAGAGGCATAGACCATTTCCCAGCCTATGGATGTATTTATATCCTTGAGGTGGGTACCATCTGTGTCAGTTAGGACCCCTTGGCTGTGAAAGTATCCATGTCAAGTCAGAGAACCTGAACATCACTGAGATTGGGTACTGTTCAATTAATTCTTTTACATCATTATGTTCTAGGGTTGGGGGCCTCTTCATTATATATGTTGGGTGTGAAGGGACCAGGTGCCATTGAAAGAGGAGAAATTCTTGTCTAAACGTAGTCATTTAAAAACAGGCCTGTTCAAAGCTGGGCATGGTGGTGCGTGCCTGTAAGCGACAACCTATGAAGTCACGACTGGGATCACAGTTCGAGACGCACCCGGCGCAACATCGCAAGACCTAGTCCCAAAAAAACAGCTGGGCATGGTGGCATGAGCCTGTAATCCCAGATAGCTGGGAAGCTGAGGCTGGGACTGCTTGAGTCCGTGGTACCACGGGCAATGTGAGTCTGTGGTTCCATGGGCAAAAATAGCAAGACCTACTCTCAAAAAAAGAAAAAATCCAAACAACAAAAAAATAGGCCTGTTCTATTACTCAGAAGACAATAAAAACAAAGTTAGAAAGGATATGGAAAGAAGGGATCCCTTGCACACACGTGAAGGGAATGTGAAGTGCTGCAGCCATTAAAAAAAAGTCTAGAGATTACCGAAAAATTGAAAATCAAAATTTCATGATCCATGCATCCCACTTCTGGAATTTATCCAAAGGATACAAAAATACCAGTTGAAAAATATATAGGTGCCCCTTGTTCACTGCAACATTACTGACAATAGCCAACAAATGGAAACAACTTAAGTGTGTAACACCTGATTGGATAAAGAAGGTGTGGTATGTCTACCAAATGGAATACCATTCAGCTATATAAAAACAGATGAAATCCTGCCATTTGCAACAGCATGGTTAGACCTAGATGATATTAGGTGAAATAAGTCAGGTGGAAAAAGACAAACACCATATGATTTCACTCAAATATAGTATGTAGAAACAATACAAACTACTTAGAACAAAACAGACCACCAAATTAGTGGATACCAGAATGAAAGGGGGAAGGGAGGTTGTAGGTAAACTGGTGGAAACAGGTAATTGTATTGTGATGGGTAGAACTTAATGCCTATGTACAGATACTAATTTATGATGCAAATCTGAAACTCATAACTTGATGTTACTTCAACTAATCATTTAAGAAAATTTTTAAAATGAAAATAAAAGCAAAAGCAGACCTGTTCTCATAGTTTCTTTTTTCTTCTATCTTTTCAGGACTCTGCACTTTTCAAGAAGAACCCAGAGGAGGACTAGTAAATTAGAATTTTAAGTCATGTCCCATGTGAGTTGTTTCTTCTTCCCTTCATTTAATAGTTGGTTTGCCAGGCTATGATGAATATTCAGTATTCATATCTCCTGACGCTTTGTATGATTAAACTGCATACCCTTTTCACTCCCATTTCAGCAAAGGATGGGAATGAAACCCAAGCCTTCCCCAAGTGCCCTTTTCTTTTTTAATTTTAAAGACAGTCTTCAAATCAGAAAATTTATCTAAGCAAAGAAATAGAATGTCTCCTGTCATACATGGTTTGATGAGATGGAGTAACCTGTAAAATGTGTCCATTCTAAATTTGAATAGTATCTTTAAGTCTAGCATCACATCTTTGTGAATCTAACTCCTCCCTCATTAACTTTCTGTTGCTTAGAGCGGTACAGTGAGCAGTGGTGAGGGATAATGTGGTCAGCCAGATGATGAAATAGTTGAGAATTTTGGAAACAGAACTATAAAGGGCATTATTGAAAGTATGAACTACCACAAAATAAGAAAGTGGTTATAATCATAGGGTAAAATATTATATAGCCTATAAAAATGTCTATTTTTAGAATCTGCTGAGATAAGGATGAATATTATTGCTAAATTATTTAGAGAACTGGAAAGAAATTCTCAGATTATATATACATCTTATTTTCTACGAGAAACATTTTAAAAGACATTTTGGGATTTGCCTATAGATTTTTTTTTAGTTTTTTCTCCTTCCCTCCCTCCCTCGATCCTTAATTCCTTATCTCCTTCCCTTTACAATTTTTAAGGGAAGACACACGATATGAGATTTTACATGTGTTCTCTCATCTCATCACTCACATTATTAGGAATTTCACATACCCTGCTTTTATTCATTTTCATAGGAATTCCCAAGAGGCTGCAATAGAGTTAAATAGGAAAGTTCAGAACTGTTCAGGTGATCTACATTTATCTACTCTCACCTACCCACATTGGAAGCTGCCAGCTTCAACATATTTGTTCAAAAATTTCCCCCTTTTTTATAGTACTTTTCTTTGCCTCACAATGAACACTTGGGTTTCTCATTTCAGAGATTGGTGTTGTTCAAAGATGTGGCTATAGAATTCTCTCAGGAGGAGTGGGCATGCCTAGACTTGGAACAGAAGAATTTGTATAGAGAGGTGATGCTGGAAAACTACAAAAACCTGGTCTCACTGGGTAAATTGGTTTGTTTTTCAATAATTTGACTAGTCTTTTAGAATCTTTCCAAGTTCTTAGCTGAATTTCAGACTCCTATTTCTAAATAAATTATTAATAAAGCCTTGCAGTCTTTGATAAGGACAGTTCATTTGGGCACCTTTATCTTGTCTTCTTTAGTTATCCTTCCTCTGAATGTTGCTATAATGAACTGTTTAGTTGATGAATAACAGACTCAATTCTAATTCTGGACAAGACTCAATTCTAATTCTGGTATAACCATACCATTTTTGTTTTTATAAATAGGATTTTCCATTTCTAAGCCAGACAAACTCTCCTTACTGGAGCAAGGAAAAGAACCTTGGAAGGTTGTGCAGGATATGGCAAGAAGTCAGAACCCAGGTGAGTAAGAGATGGTCAGGCAACGGGAGATGATTGTGGTTAAGGTGAAAATGCTTAATATGTTTGTCATTCCTTTAAGATATTACCTTGGATGTTCTCAAACCCACTCAAGACCTTTTACTCTAAGGCCTGTTAAGTAAAAGCCTAAATCTTTGAGGGTAAACTATTTTACCCTCAACTACTAAGAAAGCCCCTTCTTCACCCATTTACCACTTCCCTGCTTTTCTTTCATATCCCAGTTTTTTCAAATAAGGAATAGATCTTCTTTTTCACCTACAGCATACTATTCTGTGATGTGTACACATACCATCAGTTCAACCAGTCATCTACAATGAACATTATTAATATTTTTTTTTAAGTTAAGGTAACATTAGTTTACAACACTATACAATACAGAAGTATAGGACCATACCCTTCAGGTGTATGTTACCACACCATACCCCCTACAATTTGGCTTTTACCTTTTTCTGTAAAAAAACTGTACTTCAGTGGAAACTCTGCACCACAATATTTGAAAAATTATTAGTATAGCTTTAGGATTTAGCAGAGTAGGGTTGCTAAATATTGCATATCCCCCTTCATAGGGTTTGTATTTCATACTTCTACTATGTCACATCTGGAAATTCACTATTTTAAGAGGTGAAAAATAGCATCTCAGTGTACTTTCATTTAAAAAAAAACAAATCTTTTTGTTGAAAAATAATTCATACCATCTAAATAACCCATTTATTGTAGACAATTTTATGGTTAATGTAGTCACATTACCAGTCACTTTTAGAATACTGAACACTGTCCCAACTGAAGAAAAGCCCCATTTGCCATCTCCCTGTAATGACCCAGCTCTACACAACTACTAATTCTTCTGTCCTATGGATCTATCCATTCTGGATATTTCAAAGTTTATTCATATTGTACATGTATCATATCTTTTACTTCCAATTAATATTACACTGCATATATGTGTATATGTATAATGTAAACACATACATCTGTATATCATATACATCTATATATGTGTGTGTACAACAAAGTACACAGCATTTTCCTCATTTATCAATAGATGTTTGTGGTATTTCTATTTTGGTTAACATGAACAAACAGGCAAATTATGTCCAATTATTATACAGATAATACTTTTTTAATATTAAAAAAGTACTGAAAATAAAGATATGTATTTTCAGTACCTTTGACCTGAGTAGTATTGCTGGGTGGTGACGTCTCTATGTTGGATATTTCTCTTAGATATATAACTAGTAATGAAGTTTTTAGGTAATTTGGCAATGCAGTGTTAAGTTTTTGAAGGACTATTAAACTTTTCCAAAGCAATTAGTTACACATTTTACCATTCCCAGCTGCAATGAATAGGAATTGCAGTTTCCCCATATTCTTACCTCCAAGAAGTTTCAATTTGCATTTATCTCATATGCAAAGTTGACTTTGTTTTCATATGGTTAAAAACCATGACTTATATTAATTTTCTATCAGTTGTCCATTACTCTAGTCCATTCTTACATAGTGCCTTTTTTTCCTAGAACATTACATCTGTAGCATGTAATGTTTCCAGCCTATTTTTAGAAACTTTGTTTGTGATATTGTACCTTTGTTACATAAGATGGAAATACTTTTTTCAGTTTATTCTTTTATGTTGTTGACTTGCCAGTTAATAATACAGTCATCTGTATCAAGTTATAATTAGAAGTCTTCCTTGTCCTTACTCCTAGTTATAGAATTTATCCAGGTCTTTAGTTATTTATATGCTGTAAATAAGGACAGCTGATCCATTTGGAATTTATCCTGCTGTATGCTTTGAGAAATTAATGCAATTTTATCTTCATTTCTATATATTTACCCTTCATCACTCATGTATTACAAAGAATCCTTTCACTAATATAAGCTACTACCTCAATTATATACTACATTTTTACTTAAAATTATCTATTTCTGGATTTCAATTTACTACCTCATCAGTTTTCAATGACATCATTGAGTATGATAATGAGTCTACCACTTCAACCTTAAAGTTTCATTTTTCCAGGAATATGAAAATTATATTTGTTAATTTTCTTGTTATTTTATAGATGGGATATCTAGGTACGAGACCAAGAAGCTATCTTCAAAAAGAAAATCTTATGAAATAGAAGCACCTGAATGGAAGATAACAGAGCAACTTTCAAGCCGTAAGTATGAGTGTAAAAGTTTTCCAAACGACAGAGAATGCAGAGACAAGTCTGGAAGCCAATTAGGAAATAAAGAGGGACTTCTTAGGCAACTAGTAGTTACCTATGAAGAAGTTCCAAATTTTAATGAGAACACATCACTTGGATTACAACAGAGAACTCATTCTACTGAGAAATCCAATGAATGTAAAGCCTGCAGAAAATACTTTATACATGGCTTTCAACAGACTGAACATCAGAAAGATCATTCTGATGAGAGATTCTATGAATGTAAAGAATGTGGTAAGATCTTTATTCAGGGCTCACAGCTTACTTACCATCAGAGAGTTCATGTTGCTAAGAAACCATATGAATGTAAGGAATGTGGAAAATCTTTCATTTGTGCCTCACAACTTATTTATCATCAAAGAATTCATACTGGGGAGAAACCTTATGAATGTAAAGAGTGTGGGAAGGCCTTTATTCGTGGTTCTCATCTAACTCAGCATCAAAGAATTCATACAGGTGAAAGGCCCTATGAATGTAATGAATGTGGGAAGGCCTTTTTTCGTGGCTCACAACTTACTTACCATCAACGAGTCCATACTGCAGAGAAACCCTATCAGTGTAAGGAATGTGGAAAGGCCTTTATTCGTGGTTCTCAACTAAATGAACATCAGCGAATTCATACTGGTGAGAAACCCTACAAATGTAAGAAATGTGGGAAAGCCTTTAGTTATGGCTCACAGCTTACTCTACATCATAGGCTTCATACTGGTGAAAAACCCTATAAATGTAAAGATTGTGAGAAGTCTTTTATTCGTGGTTCACAACTTACTGAACACCAGAGGATTCATACAGGTAGGAAACCACATGAATGTAACCAATGTGGAAAGACTTTTAACTATGGCTCACAGCTTATTCGACATCAGAGAATTCACACTGGTGAGAAACCCTATGAGTGTCAAGAATGTGGGAAATCATTTATTCGTGGATCACAACTTACTGAACATCAGAAAATTCACACCGGTGAAAAACCCTTTGAATGTAAGGAATGTGGAAAAGCCTTTATTCGGAGCTCACATCTTACGCAGCATCAGAGAATCCATACTGGTGAAAAACCCTATGAATGTAAAGAGTGTGGGAAGGCCTTTATTTATGGCTCACAACTGACTCAGCACCAGAAGATTCATACAGGTGAAAATCCCTATGAATGTAAGCAATGTGGTAAGATCTTTATTTGTACCTCACAACTTAGCCTACATCAGATTTTTCATACTGGCAGGAAACCATTTGAATGTACAGAATGTGGTAAAATCTTTATTCGCGGCTCACAGCTTACTTATCATCAGAGAGTTCATACTGGTGAGAAACCATATGGGTGCAGTGAATGTGGGAAGGCCTTTATTCGTGGGTCACATCTTACACAGCAT
Source organism: Uropsilus gracilis (assembly GCA_004024945.1). NCBI lineage: Eukaryota > Metazoa > Chordata > Mammalia > Eulipotyphla > Talpidae > Uropsilus > Uropsilus gracilis. The sequence continues at coordinate 30,920 of PVHY01004459.1, forward strand.
CAGAGAATTCATACAGGTGAAAAACCATACAAATGTAATGTGTGTGAGAAGGCCTTTAATCGTGGCTCACAACTTACTCAACATCAGAGAATTCATTCTGGTGAGAAGCCTTATAAATGTAACGTATGTGGTAAGAACTTTAGACGTCATTCACACCTTACTCAACATCAGAAACTTCATAATGGAAAAAGATTATATGAAAATATTAAATTAGTTAAACCTTTACCCGTCTGCCCATGACACTCAGATTTGTAATATCAGAAAGATTCAGACTTTGAATGTGGGAGATGAGTTTTTATTTTCACTCATAAGTAACTCTTCATCAGAGAATTCACAGTGAAGGCTAGATTAATCTAACTGCAAAATCACTTTCCATCATATTTCAATTCTTGTTAGACAGTGAATCATACAAGAGCTCAACCATATTCAGTACTGTTTTCTTGTTCAGCATCTAAACTCCCCTATGTGTGTATACCTTTGGTAAACCCTTAACCCTAAAACCCTTAGCCCATTCACTTTAGTTTCCTTTTTTTATTAATATATATTATTATAATGTTCAGAAATACAAAGGTATGAATAATATAAAGCTGTAATATGTAATGTATAGCTCATGCTTAATGTTAGCTATTGTAAATATTTTTATTCAGTATTATAAATGTTTTAAACTTAAATTACAGAGTTTAAATGAGGTGAAGGCTTTACAAATACGTAAGATAAATATTTCCTCTCTTACTAAGCATCAGATAATTTTGGAATGAAACTTTTAATATAGTTAATGGGGTTATGCTTGGTTCTGAATCATAGAATTATTAAAAAGAAATTCTTTTTAAAAAGTGGCTATTAGAAATAAAGCTGGTAATTAACATTTGTGTATCGGTTTTGTGTGAAAATAAGATTCCATTCCATGGTGTAAGTGCCTATGAGAACAATTTCTGGGTCTTAAAGTAAATGCATGTTTTTTTCAAAAAAGCTGGACAAGTCATTTTCCAAAGTGGCTTTACCATTTTACATTACTGCTAGAAACATGAGACCCAGGTTCTCTGCATTTCTCTACATCTTCACCAGCATTTGGTGTTATCACTAAATTTTATCTTAGCCATTCTGATAGGCATGTAGTAATAGCTCTTTATGGTTGTAATATGCTTTTCCCTAGTGGCTAATGATGTTAAACACCTTTTCATGTGTTTTGGTTTTTGGTGAAATGTGTGTTTCTTTTATTCAGTTTTTTTTTCTTTTGGCTTTTGAGTGCTTTCTATATTCTAGAGAATACCAGTTCTTTGCGTGATATGTGGTTTACAACACCTCATTTCTTGCAGTATATAACTTATATTTTCACTCTTAGAGCAGAGTATTTTGAAGAGTAAACATTTGTAATTTTGATAAGGTCTAGTTTATCAATTTTACCTATTGCTGATCTTGGTTTTGATGTGAAATCCTAGAATTCCTTGCCAAGCCCCAAATCCCAGAATTCTCTCTTTTGCCTAAGTTTCCATGGTTTTATATTTTACATTTAAGTTCTATGATTCATTTTGAATTCATTTTTTGCCTACATTGTGGGCTTGTTCTTTCTTCCTTTGGCTTATGATTGTCTATTGTCTATCTTTCCTTTAGTATCAATTATTTTTCCTTCACTGAGTTGCTTTTGCCCCCTTTAAAATGTCCATTACACAAATTTGTGTATATTCTATCCTGGGTTTTCTTTTCTATTGATGCACATGTCTGCCAATACCATACTGAATTGATTACTATCACTCTATAGGATGTCTTTACAGTGTGTAGAGTGATTCCTCTCACTTTTGTTTTTACAATTAATTTAGATATTCTCAGGTACTGAAGTTTTGACAAGAATTCAATTCAATAACATCTTTCTTTACTGAGTCTTCCATTTCTGTTAACATGGTATATCTCTCCATTCCTAAGTCTTTGTTATGTGTTGAATTATGTGCCCAAAAATGTTGAAGTCCAAATTTTCAGTACCTAAGAATGTGACCTTCTTTGGAAATAGTCTTTGTACATGCAATCAAATTAAGTGAGGTTATATAAGAGTATGCACAAATCTCGTGACTGCTCTAGTAAGAAGAGGGATATATAGACACACACAGGGAAGTCATATAAAGTCAGAGGTAGAAGTCGGAATGCTGTATCTGATATCCCAAGGAACACGAATGATTATTCTGAACCACCAGAAAGTAGGAGGGAGAAAAACAGGATTTCCCCCCCGCGAAAAAGTGATGTCTCTACCAATCACTTGATTTCAGAACTTCTATCCCCTACTGTCAGAAAACAGATTCTCCTCTTTTAAAATCCGAAGTTAGATGTAAATTGTTATGTCATGCCCAAGAAACTAACACAGTTTTCTATGATTTCTCTTATTAGGATTTTTTTATTTTGGCATATAGCTCTTATAAATGATTTGTTTATTCATACCTAAGTGTTCCATTTTATTTTGAACTGGTGGTTGCTTTTAAGTTCCAGTGTAGACATGCTGACCTGGCTTCTCAGTTATACAGTTTACAGTGAATAGATAAAAGTTTTATCTATCACTAGTATATACAAATGTACGTGTTTTGGAGTGTTTTCTACAAGACAATGTAATATGTAAACAGGGACAGTTAAAATACATTTTTTCGCTAAACTGTGTCTTTTCTTTTGCTTGCCTTAATTGTGCTGGCTATAATTTCCAGTGTTATATTTAATAACAGTGGTGTTATTAAATTCTGGGTTTTCTTTTCTATTGATGCACATGTCTGCCAATACCATACTGAATTGATTACTATCACTCTATAGGATGTCTTTACATTTATTTCTGATCTTAGGAAGAACTGTTCACTTTTTCACCATTAAGTAGGTTTTATCTAGATGCACTTTTTTAAAATCAAAGGGATGGCTATAATTTCCAGTGTTATATTTAATAACAGTAGTAAGACCAGAGATGATCTTATTTCTGATGTTAGGAGAACCGGTCACTTTTTCACCATTATGTAGGTTTTATCTAAATGCACTTTTTTAAAATCAAAGGAGTTATCCTCTGGTCCTAATATGTGGTAAGTCTATAACTTAATCGTGGATTTTGCCAAATGCATTTCTGCAGTAATTGTATTGTCATATGATTTTTCTTCTTTAATTTGTTGATATGGTTGATTACATAGACTGATTTTTAAATGTCAAACCACTCTTGTATGTTTGTAGTAAATTACACTAAGTCATATAATTTCTTGCTAGAGTTGATTAGCTAACATTTGTTTTAAGGATTTTTGAGTATAAGTTTGTGAGAGAGTGTTCTATCACTTTCTTTTTTGGTCTAGTCTGTCTCATTTTGGTATCAGTGTAATACTGGTGTAATACTACTGTGAAGTATTCTTTCTTCTGGAATTTAACTCAGGTAGATTTTTATTTGAAATTCTGTGACCTCTCGCCCTGATAAAATTTCTGAAACACACTTCGTGAGGCTGGTATCATAGCCACAGTGTCAAAATTAAAGAAATGATAGTAATAAATAATGCCTATAAATGACAACATATACAAATATATGACATAAGATATAAGTAATATTTATCAAACAAAGGATTATAAATTATAGAATTACCTCTTATTTCTAAGAGATGATCATAATGGGAAAATGACTTGATATAGCCACAAGTCATTTTCATCCATTTTGGTTTCTAATTATTATGGTTTTCAAGCTTCTTTTGTGAACCAAATAAAGACATATATTCACATTACTAATATATACAAAACTAAATTTCATACAGTGCTTTTACTTGGAAAAGTTCACTGGAAACATAGTAGCTAAATGCTTAACAGCCATGTTTCAAAATTAGTATTTTGAAAACAAAGGCACCAAAAGAGAATCAACTTCTGGCATATGAAAATATAAAGCTTTGTCTTTCCTTTTATTAAATAATTTAAATTTTGTTAAATAACTTTAGGTTTTTTTTTCCATCATTAGTTTTTGGGCATCTGATGTTTTGCTTTTATTTAATTCTTACAAAATGAGAATTCCCATCTTGTAGAAATTCCAAAGGGTTTTTTGTTGACATTAATAGCCAAAGTGAAATTAAAATAACAATAATTATATCTGCTTTTCAGTTATTAAAGCTATCAATGTTAATATCCCAGAAGTTCTATAGAGATTTAAATTATGATTTGATCATTCATTTGCAATTTATTTGAATTATAAATCACTGGCTTTAAAAATATATAATGTTCTTTTAAAAGTTTTCCAAACTTTAAATATACTATGTGTGTGTGATCTGCAAATTAAGAGTTCAAATTTTAGTCATTACACACCAAAAAAAAAAAATTATAATATCAAGATTGCCCTGGGCACAGTGGCGCGTGCTTGTAAGCAACAGCTTATGGAGTCACGGCGGGGCCTGGGGATTGTGGTTCGAGTCCCACCCGGAGCAACACAGCAAGACCTAGTGCCAAAAAATAGCTGAGGATGGTGGTGCGCGCCTATAATCCTAGCTACCTGGGAAGCTAAGACTGCCTGGGACTGAGTCCGTGGTACCATGGGTAACATGAGCCTGCGGTTCCATGGGAAAAATAGCGAGACCTAGTCTCTAAAGAAAAAAAAAAAGAATATCAAGATTGCTATGGAGTCACTAAAGGCCTCTACTGTTACCCAACCTGCTTTGCAATTCATTACAACATGAATAAAACTCACTGCACTGTAGATTGCATGACTGTTGTATATGAAAAGTTTTTTTACAATGATGTAACGTGTACTATGTACTACCTTAAGTTTTAATTTCTAATTCTTAAGACTGTATTTATGTGTTAATAACTGAATTTCAAAGATTATCAAGTAATGCTAGAACACAGGTGATTTTGGTGGAAAAAACCCTCTGTGGTCAAAACTGTAAATCACTATGTATTTTACATTATTTCTGTTTCAGGGCTACAATAAATATAGTGAAACAGTACACACACACACACACACATATATATATATATATATTTTTTTTTTTTTTTGCTTTAATCATGTGCCAAATTTACTTGCTTGTGATTTCCTTCTTAGGAAACATGTTAATACTTTTCACAAATGAACTAATTTTATAAAAGCTGCTCCAACTAATAAGTATAAGAGCTGTGGCCAACTAAGTTTAGGGGAAAGCAATGTACTTTCTCTATAAACCAATCATACTCTTTTTCCAAATATAGGACCCTTCTACTAAAGAACAATTTCTCTAGCTAATATCTTCTCTCAAATCCTTTCTTTTTTCTTTCCTCCACCAACACACATACATATATCTTAGTTCAACCTGAAATGTTTTTAAAAATCCAAGTTCCTGGAATTTTAAAGACATGGTAGTAAACTAAATGGCATTTATTTAGTTCATAAGTCAAGGGATGTTTTCTAAAGTGATATTTACAACAGAAGAGTAAAGATGGTGAAACAGGTCATTATTGCACTCATTGCTTTGTTCCCTACTTCAAAAAATTTTTACATCTCCTCATAGGAAATTAAATATAAATGATTATGTACAAATCCTTTGTAAGACTAAATTGCTCTTTTGGAATTACGCATTTCCCCAAAACAAAAAATTATAGTAAATATACATTAAAGGGAAAAAAAGAACAAATTCCTGATCTCCTGAGCTAACATGTAAAAAATTACTTAGAGAGTACCTCTCCATATAGATGTTTAAATGAACACATCTGTAGGTGGTGTTTGCCTGTGGATATTTATATATTTAAACAGGATCATTGTATGGACATCAATCTGCAGCTCTTCCTGTATAATACATCATGAACATCTTCCCAGGTACATGTAGCTCTAACCCATTTTGTTATTGGTAGTTGCAGATTATTATGTAAGTAGAAATACCACATGCTTATGGTTTTCCTCCATTGAGGAACATGTTTTCAATTCTTTGCTTTTTTAAATAAATGTCAATAAATGTCTTTATACACAAATAATTATATGTGTTTTTATTTCTGTAAGACTTTCTTTTATATCAGAGTACGGATATTTTTCCTTGTAAAAGCTATTATTTTCTAGATACAGCACATTCAGTCTCATAATAATGTGTTGAGTCGTAGATTTCAGCCTAACAGCATTTATTCTTCTTTGTCTCTGACATATGAAAAACTGCCATAGTATTCTGAACTGTTTTAAACACAGGTAGACTTAAGCATGTTTTCATTCGTTTACTGACCATCTATAAATTAGCTTTTGCCCTATTTCTATTTGAATATTTTATTTTTTATTTTTTTTTTATTTCCTCTTTCACTAACTTATACTAGTATTTGTGTATTTTTGGCTACTATAGGGTTTCTGGAAATTATCAGTCTATTGTATATTTTATACATTATATGTATGTTTACTTTTAAAGAGTCAAATATACCTACATCAAATATTTCCTCTACCCTCAAATTATTCACATTTTCCTTATTAATCTGTTTATATATTTTCAACTTTTTGTAACTGAAAATTTCTCTCAGCTTTTCTTTGAGGAAATTTTTTTGTGTGTAGTTATAAAGGCATATGATCTCTTATTAATGGAAACCAAATATCCTCAGGCCTCTGACCTAAGGTTCTTTGAAGGATTTCTAACACCAAAGAAAACCTAGAACATGGTCCAGTGAACACCCATAACTTAGATTTGTTGTTAACATCCTGCACATGTTAAAGCTTCACTAACATTCCACCCATAAAATACTTAAATATGTGCCTTTAAATTGTTTTAATCATATGATTATGACATACTAGACAATTTAAAACAATTCCATAATTTTTCAAATTATCTCATAATTGGCTTATAAAAATGTATTTCCAATCCAGAATCCAGTAAAGGCTCTCAGCTTCTCATGTTTTTTGAGAATGGCTGCACTCCACTCTTTATTTTCTGAAATTACCATTTTAAAACCTGGGCTTAATAGAATATCTTCTTTCAGGATTAGTCTGGTTTCTCACTAAATACAGGAGAAACAATTTTGGTACAAAAACTACATGGATGATAATGTGATTATTATAGTAGGAGATGTTCTAAGCATAATACAAAGTACTAAATTTATTATTATGTAAGTAAGTTGTCCCAATGTTCAAATAATGCTGTGATCACTGATTACAAGGTGGTGACTACCAGGTATTTTAATTTAATTGTAAGAAATAACTTCTAACTTTCTGATTAGCAATTTGTGGTATGTTTTTAAATAGTTAAATAAAACACAGGTCTATATTTTATATAGATTAGTATTTTACACATTTTTATGTGTTACATTTCACAATATAAATGAAAAAATAAGGGGGGCAAGTAAGGTTTGAGTGGGATTAGCAATTTTTACACAAGATAAGGAGTGGCATGAAAGTTTTTAAAGTATGATGACAAGTAATAAAAGCAATAGATGCAATAATGATGAAATTTATGATTCTGAAACATCTCATAATGGATGAAAGAACAAATTGAGAAAGAAATGAAAACTGATTATCCTTACTTACTGTTAATAGGTTATCATAATTTTCCAGCAACACACCTCTGAACAAATTCTTCTGAGCAGCATTCCTCCTAAGTAAAGTTACAATGCCACATCCTGATGTTATTGTTCCCTGTAATAATACATTCTTAGTCAATTTAAGAACAGTAGGTGAGACAAGTTCTAAAAGCAGTCAGGGGTCAGAATTCATTAAAAAAATCATCTAAACGGCGAATATTTAGCTTTTTTTGTATTTTAATTTATTTTGTATTCTTTAAGAAACAGTCACACAGAATATTTTCTGTAAGTAGAGATTCATTTGCTGTTTCAGACAAATCTGAGATATGATAGAGACAGTTTTGTAATGCACTGTGAAAGGGTATAAGGCAAAGGATGCTGGAGGCAAAAGGTGGTAAAAGGGAGCTAAAAGTGAAATTCTGACCACATAAAGGTGTTTGATAAACAACCAAGTAAAGATAGCCATCTTACTGTTAAAAATGTTCACCATGAGCTCAAGAAGGGACCAGAGTGAAAATGAACAATATGATAATCATCAATATATAACTGATAGCTGAAGCCAGTACATGGATAATTCGTATAATTAAGGGTAATTCATTACAGGTTATACAAAATACATATAATAAGGTTATACAGAGGTACCAACAGAATTCTAGAAATAACACTCAAGAAATAAAGGATTAATAGAAAATTGTTTTTAAGTCATCAGAGAATTTTAATTCACATCATGAGAAAAGGAAACTATTTCAAATTTCTTTCCAAAAGACTCACTTACCAAAGTTGTTCAAGGGCAGCCACTGCCTCAGACCTGAATCCAACTGCTGGGCTGAACATATTAGTCCCTTACAAGGCTGCTAGGTCAATAAGGGTCATCGGGACATAACTTTGGAATGGCCAGTTGATACACAAGGTACCTAAGGCCTACAAAAAACTATTGCCTGACCATTCCCTATCTGTATAATCTTCCTAAAGTCCATGTATTTCTGAATTTTGTTATTTCCATGCAATCTAGTTTCCTTGGCTCACATTCTTGTCCCAAAATCTTCAAGGTGTCCATTTTCTTTTGAATTTTCAAAATCTTCAGTGTCCATTTTCTTTTGAATTTTCAAGTTAAAAATTAAATATGAGAATACGATGTTTACCTTGAAAAGAAGAAAAGAGATCAGTAATTATAAAGTCCCTTTTGTCAATTCTCCCTCATTAAAATTTTCTCTTTTTGCCCAAAGATTGCCATTGACAGTTTAGTGTTATACTATCCCTTCTATAAATTATATACTATTTTTTATATTAAATCTATCACACACTGTGCATTAAAAAGTCTTCCTCAGCTCCTGTGGTCTGTATGAATAATGGTTTTAAACATTTCAGGTTAAAGCACTTCTTTTTGCTAGGGATAAAACAACATATATTTTCTCTAATCATGTCCTGTCTACACACAGAAAATGTGTCATTCAATATACAAAAAGCCCATCCCAATGAAATATGTTCACATCAGGTTGACAACTCCTAGCTTTAAAACAAGGGCCCCCTTTTTCTTGCATGCAATCATTATAGCTATTCTAAAACCCAGAATCAAAAGTGGGTAGGCACACTGTCCAAACTGAGATCAGAATGTGCCACCTCTAAAAGATATATGCCATTTACACTGACAAAATTTTTGTTTCATTTAGATTTACTCGGTGAAATTTGGCCATCTTAATTTCACTGGCTCACACACACAGGTTCATTCATTCAACAATCCAGGCCACCAAACTTCAGTCACATTAAAAGGAAGAGATCAAAATAATGGGCATATGGTCCTGAACGCCAGAGCAAATTTTGTAATTTTTTTCCTGCTGGAGAAAGTATGAAATTATAGTCCTATTTCCTCTGTGTTAGTAATTTATAAATTCGTGGCTACTCAATTTTAAAAGGGAGCTGGGTCAGAGGTTCCAAAGTGAAGACAAGTTCCCACTAACCATACAGTCTTAAATTTCTTTCTCAGAGACAAGATTTCCTCATTCGAAACTGGAGGAAAGGGTTTGAACTAGAATTCAGGAAATGTAAATAATGTTTAATTGCTGAAATTCATTCTACTAGGGAAAGTTATATTATTCGTCAATGGACGGCCTTTCAACCTTACCCAATAAGCGCTATAGCTCCCTAATATTACTGGGGTTGTAAAAAAATGTAAAAAAGAGAAAAGAAAAGATTGGGGAGCTGTGTCTGGGGAAAAGTTACCCCAGAACCAGGTTGGAAATAATCTTTCTTGAAAAACACCCCACAAAACAAAAACCAAAACCAACCCCACCAATTTTGCGTTCTTCCCCATGGGTTTAATCCAATAGAAAAATCAAGCATGACTATGCCAGATACACAATCTTTCTCAGATCATTAAATCAGTGTTCATGAAAGAAATAACGACCACCGGTTTTCACAATCACATACAGGCTCATTTAAGAGAAACGCAGAAACGAGAGGGGAACATTTACTTAACACAAATCACAAAATCGCAACCACACAGAACAAATCACAGTTGTGGTCTCTCTGTCAGATATTCCCACAGCTCTGAAATGTCAGCAACAGGCAGCGTGGAGTATGAATCCCCTTACATCTGCAGAATTAGACAGGCAGAGATACAACTGTACCCCCAAGCACTGAAGGGCTCCCAGTTCCCCGGACACCTCCATGTCCCGTCCTCCCCCCGCACATTCCCAAAGGGCCGGCCTGGCCAGGAACACAAGAGGGTCACAAGCCAGTACGAAGCTCCGGCTGGTCCAGCTACGACTTCTGTGTCGCACCACCCCCCACGCTGCCCGGTACCACAGTCACAGAACCCCTGAGAAGCCCAGCGCGACTCACCTCAGCCGCCAGCGCGCTGTGCGTCCGACGCCTGCGCAGAGAACGCTTTCGGACGCTCCCAGAAACCCCCGGGGCCGGGCCGTGCGGACTGTGGCGCCTACCACCGGCGCTGGACTACATATCCCAGAGGCACCGCGTCGCTCTCGCGAGTTCGTTTCCGCTTGTTCTCGGTCTCGGTGCCTCGCGTGGAGAAAGGACTGTGTCTCTCGGAGGATCCTGGCCCCGGTTCGGCGGGGCGCGCGAACCCGAAAACAGTTTCGAATCCCAGGCGCCATCGGTGAGTGTGTCGGGAAGGTCAGCGCTTGCCAGGGCGCAAAAGCTGAGGAAAACTGTCGGTGGAATTGTTTGTGTGGCCGATTGTCCAGCGGTTGTGTATGTGTGAGAGAGAGATCGCCTGCTTGGTTGTGCTGAATGCATGGACGTGTGCGACTGTGTTTTTGTGTGAGTGAGTATCGGTGTGGGTTGGTGGCTGCGGGTGTGATAATACTGATCTGGCGGTATCTAACCGCTTGCTTACCTGACGGAGTATGCTGGTGTGACAGTGTGGTTGTGTGTTAACTGAGTGTGTGACTGGGGTTTGCTTGTGACTGTGACAGGTGTGCCAGCGCTATTGTGATCTGATGTTTGAACGTGCTTTTGTCTTTTTGAGGTTGTGTATGTGACTGGTATCATGTATATGACTGGCGTTTGCCTTTCTTTGAGGTGTCTTATGATATGATAGTGTTGCCTTCACAGGGTGTTTGTGACTGCTTGTTTCCTTAACCAGGTGACTAGTTGGGTTTTTCTGACTGTCAGATTGAAAGACTGTGTACACAGATATGGGATTGTGTGTGTTATTTTCATGACTGTGAGGACACTAAAAAAAGTTGGGTTTTTTTTTCTGTATATACCTGGCAGAGTCCTTGAGTATGCTGTTTGGATATGATAGGGGTCTGTGTGAGAATTGGTGGTTTGAAACTGTAGCATTAACTTGGTGATCATGACTGACCTTGTGAGATGTTTCACTTGTCTGGTTGTATATTTTAGTTTGTGACCTATGGGAGTTAAATTAGGTAAAGAGATAAAGCTGCGTTTTGGTATCACTGGGGTTTACTCTGGAGCTGAGACTGCCTATGGATCATTATTCCCATGTGACTTAGTTTGCTAAGGAATTGAATTCTGTCTCCTTTGACCATAGTGACTACCCTGTCCTCCCCGTCACATATGGCCTGATAGCCTCATCTCTGTGTTCATCCTCAGTTCATTCTGGGACTGTGTTTACAGAGTTCCTGCTGCTTCCCCTTCCCAGTACCCTCTGACTTTATAGCCTTCAATGTACTGGACACTGAGAAATGAAAGGAATTTGAAAATGTAAGCTCCTGAATGAAAAGTGAGTTATTCCTAAGGCACAGACCTATCTTCAGATGAAAATTTTAGAGAAAGCTCCTGGCATCTTCAAGACAGGTCACTCAGAAATGTAATGGGTTTTCAGGAAGGAATATTCCCAGAGAATGTTATATAGGAATCAGCCACACACTTCAGAACTTGAAGCAAGCTGTTGTATAACTTTCCATCCAGTGGATAGTTTTGAATCCAGAAATAAGTTCTAGTCCCTGGCAGCTTTAATTTTATTTATTTGTTTGTTTGTTTGTTTGTTTGTTTATTTTTTGAGACTAGGTCTCACTGTTTTTGCCAGTCGAACCGCAGGCTCATGTTGCCCATGGTAACACGGACTCAAGCAATCCCCAGCCTCAGCTTCCCAGGTAGCTGGGATTACAGGCGTATACCACCATGCCCAGCTATTTTTTGGGGACTAGGTCTCGCTGTGTTGCCCTGGGCGGAACTCGAACCATGACCCCCAGACCCCACTGCAACTTCATAAGTTGTTGCTTACAAACATGCGCCACCGTGCCCAGCCCAGACAGCTTTAATCTTGAACCTCATTTTAATACAAAACATGCTGGACTGTTCTAATCTCCTGTTGTCCCTGTAGTTAAATGATGGTAGATGGGGAAGAGAGTGAGCATGTGATTTGGTTTAGCGTATACCCTAAGAATGGCCTCATATCTCACAATTTAATTTTCTTTCCCTGAGAGTAGAGACCAGAGGAGGAAAGAATGGCTCTTACATGTTCAAAAGCAAAGTCCCAGGTGAGTAAATGTTGTAAAGGTTGTAAATAACCTTTGTTATTTCAGGACATAGGAATATTTGTTTTCTACTTGAGATTTTCTAGCCAAGCTTTCTCTAAATGATGGAGAAACTCAGCATTTTTCTGTACATGGGGAGCAAGAAAGTTAATTATGATAGATGCATCCCAATAGTGGTTAAATTGAGGAAAAATGGATTGAAATTCATAAATTTAAAAGCAAAGCTCTACTGTGTTATTTATGGCATAGCAACATTCTGGTTTTTAACTTCTCTAGTTAATTTTTAAACAAAAACAAAATATTTAAACATAAATAATCTATTAAAGACCAAAGATGTTTTAATTCTAGCTCTACTCCTCCTCCCCCCCGAAAATATGGATTATCTTAGAGTAATATATAACTCCATCCACAATTATTTTAATACATTTTTCTAAAAGCTAAGAAATTTTTTTTTAAAAAAGCATAATCTCAATACCATCACCACTCAAAACAAAAAATTCTCAAGACTCTTCATGTCATGAAATAGCCAGTTAGTATTCAAGTCATTTATAAAAGTAAACATGGTAATACTGTTTGTAGTACTTGTCAACATCACACACTTATAGAAACCTCCATTTGTAGAGAATTAATTTTATTGAATAGCTGAACGTATACATATATACATATATATACACATACACGTATGTCTTCTGGAAATGTCAAATAAAAGATGTCAACACGACTTAGTTGAATACTGTTATCTCATAAATCTAAATCTGTTATAACTACTTGTAAGTATAAGCAATTAATTGTCTATGCTTTCAAGTACAGTTGTTTATGATCATTACTAATCATTAATATATTAAAATAATAACACTTGGTGATCTGTTTCAGGCATACTGAACACATGTATCATCAATCAGTTCATTTCAGAAATAGTAGCAAAGTGTTGAAAATACATGTTTTTTGTATATATTGACCATTGAGTTTGACCAGGGTAAGAGCTACTTTTTCTTCCTCCTTGTAATTTGGGGATGGGAGTAAGAGAAAGGGAAAGCAACAGATACTTGTAACTTAATCATTTGGAGACTTGCAAAGACCATGATATTATGGTTCTATTTTCTCTTCCCAGCTCTGCCTTTTCCAGATTCTGTACTTCTCTCGGATAGGAATCCAGAAGAAGACTGGTCATTTCTTATAGCTCTGAGAGCCATGGATTGGGTAAAGTGATGTTTTCTGTGCCTTCTTTAAATGGTCATATTTTTACAGAGTGTGATCATATTTGTATTCCTTTTCCCAGAACATTCTTTTGTAACTTACCCCACACTGGAATGTACACTCTGGTTTGTTCCATTCTTACACATGATAGGTCTTTCCTAAGTGCCTTCTTTAAATGGTCATATTTTTACAGAGTGTGATCATATTTGTATTCCTTTTCCCAGAACATTCTTTTGTAACTTACCCCACACTGGAATGTACACTCTGGTTTGTTCCATTCTTACACATGATAGGTCTTTCCTAAGTCTAATCTAACCTGTGTTCACCTATATAAAAAAGTCCACTGAGTATCTGACTGATCCAACAAAAGCAGATCCCCAATTTTATAAGAATAGATTGAGATTAATTTATATTTAATTTGAGATTTAGAAGAGAAATAGGCATACAGAAATATCAGGTTCTTCCCCAAACTTCACCATTTACAGCTATGGGATAATTTCGAGGTTCAGCATTAGGTGCTCTTATTTACAATAGCCACGATATGGTAACAACCCAAATGTCCCCAACAAGTGAATGGATCAGAAAGCAGTGGTATATTTATAAAATGGAATATTATTCAACAATCAAAAAGATAAACTTACGTCATTTATGACAACATAGATGGAACAAGAAGGAATCATGCTAGCAGAAATAAACCAGAAAGAAAAAGAGAAATACTCTATGGTCTCATTTATATGTGAGATAGAGGGTAAGCACACAAAACACAAGAAAAAGTTAAAACTAACAAACTAACAACAAAACTAAAGCAAATAGCAGGGAGAGGGAAAGAGTGAAGGTGAAATCAGGGGAAGGGTGAGCACAAGAAATCAAGATGATGGTTCACTGGTGACATGGTGGTGGGAGAATCTTGGGGTATACAATGATGTAAAAAATATGTAATCAGTAAAAAAAATAGGTGCTAATCTTGAATATGTATTTGGATTATATTTTCTACCTGTCTATTGCTTAGAACAAGGAAAAGGTACATTTATAAATGATGAACAGTAACAAAAATGCTAATAATGCAAGGATTGTCATTCTCATACAAAAGTTGTTGAGCATTATGAACCCAGAAGTAAGAAATGCTTATGAGATTTTTATGTAACCTAAAATGTTTAAATATGTGCAGTTATTCAGTTTGCTACATTCACCATATGGAGCTGTTCTGCAAACTGTTAAAAATATTAACTTATGTTAAGGAAATGCTTATGCTGAGCCGGTGCAGTGGCATGCGCCTTTAATCTTAGCCTTGGGAGGCTGAGACTAGGGATCACTTGAATCTGTGGTTTCTGGACTACCCTGGGCAACACAGCAAGACCTAGTCTCTTAAAAAAAAAAGAAAAAAAATGCTTATGCTATAGTGATATATGAAATACATACATCATAATGATGAACTTGAGATTTCAATAATTTCTAAATTATATTTGTTTATTTTTTAAAGACTAGGTCTCATTATGTTGCCCAGGGTAGTCTCAAAACTGTGAACTCAAGCAATCCCTGGCTTTAGCCTCCCAGCGCTGGGATTACAGGTGCATGCCACTGCGCCTGGCTAATTTCTAAATTTTAAAAGAAGAGATTTTATAAGATTATAGAAAAAATGCTCATAGTTACTTTTTATTCTTCAGTAGAGAATGAAAAACTCACATTCATTGAGAATATATGCTATACAGGGTCCTATGCTGTTATTGTTCATTGGGATATTGTATTTACTTTGTTAATTCCCAAGCTTCTCTGTGTAAAATATTCTGTAGATGGGAAATAGCTACAGCAACAGGAATGAAAGGGAACACGTTGCTCTCAGAGCAATGAATTTTGTTACTGTCTTCTTCATGTCAAAGGCTTGGCAGCCTCTTACTCTGCTGCCTCCTTTACTCCCATGTTCTACTCCTCAACCGAAAAAATATTTTGTTTCCACATCTAGTGTTATGTCTGTTCTTTCAGAGATCAGTGATGTTCAGGGATGTGGCCATAGACTTCTCTCAGGAAGAGTGGGAATGCCTGGACTCTGCTCAAAGGGATTTGTATAGAGATGTGATGTTGGAGAACTACAGTAACTTGGTATCACTAGGTAAGGATGTCTACCCCTTGTATTTCCAGATCTACCTGTAGACTGGCTACATCCTCTGCTATTATTCAAGATGTTTTAAAGTAATCCACTGAATTTATTATTCTCAAAGGAATGATTTTTGTTGCAGAGGACACATTTATAGTCTCCATCTTTCACATATAATTATCTTCTTTCTGTCTTCCTTGGTGATCAAGGAGATAGATTTGAATTCTGGGGCACATGCAATATCATCAGAAGAAACAGGATATTTGTTTTTACAATTAAGATCTGCTAATGAAGCCCTAAGTATTAAAATAATAATGTTGAGAAATAGGTGGATTTTCTGATAACAGAAGAGCTTATTTATGTTGCGGTAGGTTAGATGAGTGCATGTCACTAACAATTCAAATGCATACTGAATTACAACAAATAGGTTCTCTTATTTCTGTTTTGTAGTTGAATATACCATTTTAAGAACTTTGCATTTTACATTGGATGAACATTACTGTTATTGGGAAATAGCTCAGAATGAAACTGATTATCTAAGAAAGTTTGTTTTCCCTTGAAAGTAAGAGATGGAGTTTATCGCAATAACAAGCTTAGCAAATGATTTTGCCACATGAATAATCATCTTTATTCTTTAGCTCACTAGAATATATGTTTCTAGTCCCTTTGTTCCTCTTTCCTCTGAATCATTACTTGAAACACTCCTTTGTAGGTTCCAGGTCCCATGAACAAAAGATCTTTGACTTGAGAAGAAAGCCAAGGTTTCCTACTCATTTTACTGATGTACATTTGGCAAAGCTCATCGTTAGTAAATGCTTTGTTTTTATTTATTGTTGTTGCAAAATAATCTTGTTTCATTTTCATTCTTGTCTGATAATTTAACTGCTTCATGAATTCTATACTGTTATTTTTTCCCTCAGCACTCTGAAGATACTATACCACTGTCTTCTGGCTTCTATTGTTGCTTTTGAGAAGTCTGCCATCTGTCTCATTATTGTTCCTTTTGTAAGTAATCTGTATTTTCACTCCAACTGCTTTTAAGAATTTTTTCTGTAAGATTTTAATTGATTATTTTATTTGTGTTTGTTTTTTGTCTTCCCTAGATCTTACTTTTCTTCTTCTATATTGCTGCCTTGTAATGGTTTGATTTTTGTATATTTCAAACATTTAAATATATAATTCAGAAAGTCCAGCTTTTGGGAAATAGGTATAAATCTGTAATTTCTTGTATGCATGGGAGCTCTTTTTCAATGAGAATTATTTGTTGCATTTTTTTCTGCTTTTCATTAAATCTAGGCCAAGATTGAAATGTCCCTCATTAGTTTCATTTGAGGTCAGGTTTTTTGTTGTTGTTGTTGTTTTCTTTTTTTGAACTCTAGGTCTTAGATAAATCTGATATTTTGAAGAGGTTCAGTTTTAACCCCTGACATTGTGTTGACCCAAGGCCTAATTGAAATCCATCAGTATCAGTATCTTGAAGATAACTGTGATATCAGAAAATGTGTAATACTGCTGTCTGGGTCTCACTTCATCATAACTCCTTTGGATTTCTTAACTTTCTTTTAAACATGTCATACTTTTAAAAGATGTCTGTTATATCCAGAATTTCATGGTGTTTTCAGAAAATCTGATGTTCTGTTTACTTACAGTATTAAATTCTTCTCTTTCTGCATGTTATACTTTTTATGTTTTGTGAAGTTTCATTTTTCTTAAAGGTCTTGCACATTTCTTGTTAAGTCATTTCTTCTGTTTTGCTGATATAATGAATAGGAGTATTTTGCCTATGGCATTTTCTAATGCCATACTGGTATATATCTCACAGTACTGACTTCTCTGAATTACTAGTAACCTAAATTACTAGTAACCTTATAAAAATATCTAATAGTTTTTCACTGAATAGTATTGGATTTCTAGGTAGATAATTTTGCTCTCTACTTATATCTTCCTTTTTCTACTTGTACCATTTTTTAAAAACTAGTCAGTAAGACCTGAGTATTTGAACATTTCACTTTTAAAACAAACAATTTTTATCTTTTTTAAAGTTGGAGTATTTCTAATGTCTAATTCTTAAATAGCCCTCTATAGATTTCTGGTAAATGCCCTTAATTAGGTTAAGGAAGAGCCATTCTTATCTTACAGAGTTTTTAATAAGAAGCCTTAAAATGGATTTTCTGATGTTAAACTATTCTGGAATATCTGGAATTAACCTTATTTGATCATGTGTTTGTCCTTAAATACACAGATAGAGTTTGTGTTGCTGGTATTTTAAAATTTCGCCCATGTG
This sequence comes from Uropsilus gracilis, assembly GCA_004024945.1. Lineage (NCBI taxonomy): Eukaryota > Metazoa > Chordata > Mammalia > Eulipotyphla > Talpidae > Uropsilus > Uropsilus gracilis. The sequence continues at coordinate 48,900 of PVHY01004459.1, forward strand.
CTTTTGTGAGATTTGTTCAGTTTTTCTCAGTTCTGCCCAGTTTTGTTATCTGCTTTAACTCTGTAAAATAACTTGATTTGGATAGATTTCCACACTTTCATATGCACAACAACACTTAAATATGGTTGGAACTACCAAACTTTAGCAGTTTGGATGATTTTGCCAGTAATATCGTCAGTCATCAATATATGTTGCCTTTCAGGATCATATACATATTAAACTCAATTTTAAAACTCTTGTTAATGGTGTGTCCTCAGATGTTCTCTCTTCATGATCATTTCTTATTTTCATCCACTTCATCTCACTTTTCTAATTTGTTTTTGAGTTGTATATAGGTTTTTTCATGAGTTCATTTTAACTCTTTTGGATTTATATTTTTCCTTTACCTTTCCAGTGCTTTGAATTCATCATCAATCCAATTTTTTTTCCCTACATGTCAAATTGTAGCATATATTGGTATTTGCAAAGAATAGGTGTAATTTTTTTCAGTCACTTCTTTTTAAATTCTAGTTTACTCAGTTTTTGACTGGGGGTTTCTTGTTTTCATCTACAGGTTTAGATCTTTCAGTTTCCTAAGTTATCTTGACCTAAAGAAATGGCAGTGCTATCTATGCACAAGGGAGAGCAAATATTGGACTTTAATTATTTCTCCTGACTTCCTGAAGAGTCTGTTGTGAAGACACAAAGGCTAGGTAGCCATTGCTAAAATCTTTAACTGACTTTGACCATTAGTAGAAGCTGAAAGGTTGTTTTTCCCACAGGCATCAGATTCTTGCATGACTGTTGGGGGGTGTGGGGGTGTGTGGGAGGGTGGGAGTGAGAGGGGTACTATTCACATTGTGTTTACACCTTTTATGACACATGGATTTTCTGTGACTTTATCTAAGACCAGTATTTCCTCTGTTGTACTAAATGCCATTCCCTTTTCTCTCTTTAGGGACACTGTTAAAGTAATTGCTCTTAGTCTCCTGCAATATCATGTCTTTTATAACTATTTATATAAGTACACTAATATGTGATGTTTCCTGTCTGAAAAGGAAAAGCGAGAAACAAATCTCTTGACATGTTATCTTTGTGATTTAGCCCTATTTCTCTGCTACTTTTTCTTTTCCTTTTTCTTGTTTTTCTTTTTTTTTTTTAGAGACTAGGTCTCCAGCCGGGCATGGTAGTGCATGCCTGTAAGCAACAGCCTATGGAGTCACGGCTAGAACTGAGGATCGGGGTTCAAGACCCACCCGGGGTAACATAATGAGACCTAGTCCCCCAAAAAATTGCTGGGCATGGTGATGTATGCCTGTAATCCCAGCTTCTTGGGAAACTGAGCCTGGGGATTGCTTGAGTCCGTGGTACCACGGGCAATGTGAGCCTGCAGGTTCCATGGGCAAAAATAGCGAGACCTAGTCTCAAAAAAAAAGAAAAAAGGGAGAGAGAGGTTAGATCTTGCTATGTTGCCCAGAGTTGTCTTGAGTCCGTGGACTCAAGTGATCCCTAGCCTCAGCCTCCCAGGTAGATGGGATTACAGGTGCACATCACCACTGCTTCTCTGCTATTTTTTATAATGAAACTTCTCTGCTACTTTCTCTGCTACTTTTTATAATAAAACTCAGAAGAATTTTCCATGCTCCCTAACTTCTGCTCTTTTCCAGTAGCTGTTAAATCTACTTCAGTTAAAACTTGACCCCACTTATCTACCAAAACTATCCTGTGAATATCATTAGAACATTCAGTAACTTAAATTTGAAATCACCTTTTCACCTCAGTTCAGCATTTGACATAACTGATCATCTGATTATTCCTTCTTATAACATTTTCTCCACTTAATTTCTGGAATCCCCTATTCCTATTTTTTCTCTTTTTTCATTGTCTGTTCCTTCTGCTTTGCTTGTTTTTTTTTATTTTTTTATTTTTTTGAGACTAAATCTCGCTATGTTGCCCAGGGTAGTCCTGATTCCACTAACTCATGATCCCCAGCCTCAGCCTCCCAGGTAGCTGGGATTACAGGTTCCTGCCACTGTGCCCTGATGCTTTTTCAAGATCAGGACTCTCTGTGTTGCCCAGGGTAGTCTTGAACTCGTGAACTTCAGTGATCCCTGGCCTCCTTGCCTCCCAGCGCTTGGATTACAGACACATGCCACCACACACCTGGCTTGGTTTGCGTGTTCTCTCTCATCTCCCTGACCTCCAAACATGGGGGATCCCCAACTTTGCCTTCCTTTTTCTTCTCTTCTGTAGTCTCAGACTTTCTGGGTGATCTCATCAAATCTCATGGCTTTAAATGTCATCTATTTGTTGATTTCCATATTTGTGTGTGTGTGTGTGTGTGTGTTTATACCAGCCTGTTCAACATTTTCTTTTATGATGTCTGATACATCAAGTAACTGTTGATATTCTCATCCAAACCTACTTCTACAAGTTCTCAGTAAATATCACTTGCATTGTTTTAGATGCTCAGACAAAATACTTTGACTTTCCTTGACTTTTCCCTTTTACATGTCTAATCTATCAAATCATATCTGTTATACCCTTAGACCATATCCAGCATCCACTGACATCTTACTTTTTCTACTCCCTTTTGTCACCGTCACTTATCTGAGCCATACAGTTTGTTGCTCTTGCCACTTAATTTCTACCCCCCCCCCAGTTTGTATATTTTTCCACTATTTTTATAATTTAAACAATGCAAAGAATGATTCCTTTAAAAAAGACTAGTCAGCTCTTTTTATGCTGCTTCTAGAACTCTATAATGCTTCCCATTTCAGAGTAAAAGTCAAATTAAGTGGCCAAAACAGAGGTACAGAAATATGCTTTTCTTTTGAGGCCAAATGATTGCTTTTTCCTCCCTGTAAACTTCAGACCTGTGATGTTTCCAATTTTGTAGTTCATTTCTAATGTCTGGCTTGTTGCTAGCCCAAGGCCTTGTCTCTTGGAAATATTTAGATATTTAAGTAGTGTAGGAACAAGTCTCTGAGTGTAGCAGTGGCTTCAAAACATGTTACCATTCTAATTTTTGTTACTTCATTGTATTCCTTATTTTAACCATGTTGTGTTTTTAGAATGCTATCATATGTTATCCAGTGTTTGTTGATGTTCTTTAGGAAATCTAGTGCATTTACCTATCAAGTGTATCTGCTATCACAGTCATAATATACCACAGTTCCATTGCACTTTCAAATCATTTCATACTGCCCCTTTGTTGTCAAAATAGGTACTGACCTATTCTCCATTCCTATAATGCTGCCTTTTCCAGTATGTCATATTAATGGAATCAAAATATGTAGTCTTTGGAATCTGACTTTTTTCTCTAAATAAACTATAGTTAAGATTTATCCTTATGATTGCATGAATCAGTATTTATTGCTAAATAATGTTCCATTGCATGGATATACCAAAATTAGTTGACTCATTCATTTTTTTGAGGAACATCTGAGTTTCCAGTTTTGGGCAATTATGAATGAAGTTGCTATAATTTTTGGTATGAAAATGTTTGTCTAGACATAAGTGTAAGTACCTGTGAATCCGACTGCTGGATTATATGCTAAATGTATGTTTAACTTTATAAGAAACAACCAAACTTTTTTTTTTTTATCATGGTTGTGTTGTTTTACATTCCTATTACCAGTGTTTGAGACTTTTTGTGTCCTTTTTCTTTGTATTTCTTCTCAACATACTCTTTATTTATTGGAATTCCTAAAATTCTTCACTCCATGCTCTTATGTTCAATAATGGCTTTTTTCTCTCCAATATCCTCAACATATCATAAAATTACAGAAGGCTTATATTATCTCTTTGACCTATAGCAGTGCTGAGAAATGATAAAGCTATTCTTCGGGGAAGAACAAATAGAATTGGCCTTGGGTAGAAGAAAAAAATGTCAAAAGCGAAGACATGAAACAGGGCATAAAGAAACAAAACAGACTGTGAAATAAATAAAGCAACTTGATATCTTGGTTGGAAAGGATAAGGAGAACTAAAGAAGAGAACCAGAACTATTATACCTAGGCAGAAGTATGCAAGAAACATGACAATTGGAGAGGTATATTTTTTAATTTTTCCACTTTTATCTTAGATTTACTAGGGATGTGTTTTGGTTGCCATATGTAAGGAACTGTTGGGGAAAGCCTAAGGTAAATTATTTCTAGGCATCTACCCTTAGAGTGATGAGAGATTTACTCCAAAGGGACAGCACAAGAATATCTAAGATAGAGTATTGTGTATCATTTACTGTGATGGCAGATACATGACTAGAGCCCTTCAGGTCTGTTGCGTGTGTGTGTGTTTTCTCCTGTGTGTTTCAGCTGTCTTGTAACTTCATTCAGTCCAGGTTTTTGTCATCATTATTAAGCACTAGACATTATAAAAATAAACTTACAAAAGTAATTTGAAACCTTATATGACGTTATATATCTTCAGTGAGATGTAGTGTTACTTATGGCTTAAATAACCTTAATCCAAATTTCTGGAATTGTGATGACTCCAAGATGATTCAAACTTCAGTTTCTGCCAGCCTACTCTATTTCTCTCTTTTTATTCTGTCTTAGTTTTCTGAATACTAACCCCAAAGTATGGTGAATTTATGGTGGTCCTGTTCTCCAGTTATTGACTCCCAGGCTCAATGAAATGGTTCAGATTACTGCTAAATATTTTCATCTCATTAGCTTTTTCTAGAATTATGCAATTTTCCTAACTGGCCCCAAATGTGTTTGGTTTCTCTTCAGTTTTCATATTTTTCAACTTTTAGTACACCTTTATTCTAACATTAACTTTTCATGCCTTAAGTCAAGCGCTTTTTCTATTTTGTCCAATCTGTCTAATTATTCTCATCAGGAGGATTACTCTAAATTACTTAGTCTCCTGTTACCAAAAATGGATGCTTAAGATTTCAGTAATTGATACTGAAACTGGAAGAAAGAGTAAGAGTCAGTTTGTCTATAGTATTTCATGTAGAGTAGCCCAAAAACATGGAGTAGACTTTTGTGAGTTCTAAGTTGAAAATGACTTTTCTATAGTTAAAAGTAATCTAATATATATGGCAAATAGCAAAGCTGATAAGCTTCATGAGAAAATCAGATACATAAATTGGAACCAGACTATGAAAGGCTTTGTCAAAGTCAGGAAAGGCAGTTGGATTTCACTCTAAGTTTAATTTGGAAGATACTGAGAAGTTTAAGTGTAGATAGTAAATCACTATCAGAATCTGAATCAGACTCACTAGGTAAGAAGTATTAAAACTGGTGAACTCCAGGCTTTTTAGTCTGAGTCACTAAGTTCAGTTAATTTGATAGGGCATCTTTATTTTTAACAAGCCTGCTGTCCAAAATGATTTTGATTCCCATTAAAAGTCTGAGAACCACTGGCTTAAAATTTTTTTAATCTCTTCCCTGATCTTCTGAGTAGTTTTCTTTGTTCTCTGATCTCTCATGTGCCCTTTTTTATATGTTAATATATAAGGTCATTGTAAGTTAATATTTTTTCAAAATCTATGTGGCAACACTACTGCAGCATCAAGTCAGTTTAGTGAGTTTTGACTGGGTATGTGGGGGAAGATATAGAGGAAAGAGAGAAAAAACTAGCACAGAATAGAAACAACAAATGTCTTGTTTTGTGAAACTGTATATTGTAATGGGTTATGGTTTAGAAGGTAAGTACTTATTTCTATAGATCATAAGAAATAACTGAAAAATACTGATATAAGCCAGTTTTTTTTTTCGCCCCACATTCTCTCCAAGCCAGTGTTATTTGGCTGTATATTTTTCCCTATATCCTTTTCTACTGTGGAAGTACTGCTTCTAAAATGACAATAGAAAACTTTTGATGTTCTCTTATCTTTCAGACTTGCCTTCAAAGTGTGTGAATAAGAATTCATTTTCAAAAAAAGGCACTTATGAAACAGAATTATCGCAATGGGAAATGAGTGACAGGCTTGAAAACTGTGATCTTGAGAAGTCCAGTTGCACAGATTATTTGGAGATCAAAGGCATACTGGAAAATCAGGAATATTTTAGGCACGGGATGATCATATATGAAAAAATGTCCATTTTAAATCAACATAATTATTTATCTCAACATCCCAGGTGTCTTTCTACTGAGAAACCCTATAAATGTAAGGAATGTGGGAAGGCCTTTAGACGAGCTTCACACCTAACTCAGCATCAGAGTATTCATACTGGAGAAAAACCCTATGAATGTAAACAATGTGGAAAGGCCTTCAGTCGTGATTCACAGCTCAGTCTTCATCAAAGACTTCATACTGGTGAGAAACCCTATGCATGCAAGGAATGTGGGAAGGCTTTTACTCAGAGCTCACAACTTATTTTACATCATAGAATTCATACTGGTGAAAAACCATATAAATGTGAAGAATGTGGTAAAGCTTTTATTCGTAGCTCGCAACTCACTCGACATCAAAAAGTTCATACTGGTGAGAAACCCTATGAATGTAAAGAATGTGGGAAGGCCTTCACTCAGAACTCACAACTTACTTTGCACCAGAGACTTCACACTGGTGAGAAACTCTATGAATGTAAAGAATGTAGAAAGGTCTTTACTCAACTCTCACAACTTATTCTGCATAAAAGAATTCACACTGGTGAAAAACCCTATGAATGCAAGGAATGTGGGAAAGCTTTTATTTGTGGCTCACAACTTTCTCAGCATCAGAAAATTCATAATGGGGAAAAGCCTTATGAATGTAAAGAATGTGGGAAGGCCTTCATTCGTGGCTCATTACTTATGCAACATCAGAGGATCCACACTGGTGAAAAGCCCTATAAATGTGAAGAATGTGGGAAGGCCTTTATCCGTGGATCACAGCTTACTCAACACCAGAGAATTCATACTAATGAGAAACCCTATGAATGTAAGGAATGTGGAAAGACCTTTAGTCATGGTTCACAACTTACTCAGCATCAAAGAATTCATACTGGTGAAAAACCCTACCAATGCAAGGAATGTGGGAAGGCCTTTAATCGTGGCTCACTCCTTACTCGACATCAAAGAATCCACACTGGTGAGAAACCCTATGAATGTAAAGAATGTGGAAAGACCTTTAGTCGTGGCTCAGAACTTACTCAACATGAGCGAATTCACACTGGTGAAAAACCATACGAATGTAAGGAATGTGGGAAGTCTTTCATTCGTGGCTCACAACTTACTCAACATCAGAGAATACATACTGGTGAGAAACCCTATGAGTGTAAAGAATGTAGAATGGCTTTCACTCAGAGTTCACACCTTTCTCAACATCAAAGACTTCATACTGGTGAGAAACCCTATGTGTGTAATGAATGTGGGAAGGCCTTTGCTCGTGGTTTACTACTTATACAGCATCAGAGAATTCATACAGGTGAGAAACCATATCAGTGTAAGGAATGTGGGAAGGCCTTTATTCGTGGTTCACAGCTCACTCAACATCAGCGAGTTCACACTGGAGAAAAACCTTATGAATGCAAGGAATGTGGGAAGGCTTTTAGTCATGGCTCACAACTTACTCTGCATCAGAGAATCCACACTGGTGAGAAGCCCTATGAATGCAAAGAATGTAGGAAGGCCTTTACTCAGAGCTCACATCTTTCTCGACATCAGAGAGTTCATACTGGTGAGAAACCTTATCAATGTAAGGAATGTGGGAAGGCTTTTACTCGTGGTTCACAACTAACTCAACATCAGAAAATTCATATCAGTGAAAAATCTTTTGAATATAAAGAATGTGGGATCGTTTTTAGTCATGGTTCACAGTTATTTGATTCTTTGTGATTGATAGAACCTTCTCTAGTCATTAATCATTTTTCAAATTCTTACAATATGAATATAGGAGTACATCTGCCTCATAAAATCCAGCACTGATTAATTTATATGGGAGAAAGGTAACATAATCCATGGAGAGGAACTTATTGCTGGAAACAAACTTTAATCAAATTACAATTGAGGATAGTTCTGTTAGCACAGTAAAGATAGGAAGATCTTAGCCATAGCATGTCTTTTGCAACATTATCTTTGCCATTTGCACTTTTTTTTGTGACATTCATCAAAATTAAATTGTGCTTTGGTTTAATCATTTGTAAGATAGGTCTAAGAATAATACTTTATCAGATCATTGGGAGTATTATGTGAATTATTACATGTAAAACCTTAGTACCTTGAGCATAGCATTTCACAAATATTAGTTATCATTATTAGTGTTATTTTAGATTTTTTTTTTGCATGAGAGAAGGACATGTAGGAGTATGATGAATATTAAGGAATCTTTCACTAACCTTTAACCCTAATTATTTGAGTAGGGGGCACTGTATGCTATATGTAAGAAAGCTTTCATTCAGATATCACCCCATATACTGTAAGAGGAAGTTCATACTGTAAAAAAGAACTGTAGAGTTAATGAGTTGGTGAAGAGGTATGAAGTGAATAGTAACAAAGCCAAAAAATCTTGACCACCACCTCTGACTACAATTCACGAATATTATTTAGAAATGAAAAGAAAAGGATAGCCACATCTTTTTAGAAGTAGGAATATACACCTTTTTGATTAAACTAAATTAGAATTTGAAATAAATATTAAAATTGACATTACAGAGCATTTTTCAATAAACGACAAGTGTTTAAGAGACTGCTAGTTCCCTAACAAGATTCATTTCCCCTTATTAGTCTTAGAACTCCTCCCTGAAAGACTGTCTTAGCCTACCTTGTAGGTCAACAAGAAAGAAGCATTTTGTATGAGTAGGACATTTAAGAAAAACTTTTTTCCTCTCAGCACTTCTTTTTCTCCCCTACCTACAATGTGGACATTTAAACTGCAGCACTGGCATTTTTATGAGGACATTGAGAATGGTGCTAAGAATGGTGGAACAGAAGTACAGAATGAGTCTACACCTCTGCTGGTGTGCAACAGCCATGCCAACTCTGATCCAGCTCCTGTAGTTCTTCATATAAAGTTAAAATAAATGTATTTGTTGATGCTGTTGTTGTTATTGACACTAAAAATACTTAAATACGAACTTTTGTACATGATAGAGGAGTGCTTTGGGAAAAGGAAACCTCAATTGTGTCATTAACTTAGGGCCAATGAAGATCTAGCTACCTCTTCAGCCTAAAAAATGGTACATTCTTGATTTTATAGACAGGATATTTTTGTCAAACTCATACTCCATCTTCCAAGTCAAAAATTGTGGAAGTCATGGCAATAATATTAGGGAAGATGGTAGGCTTGAGTATGCTGGATGTGTCTGCTGCTTTCTGTAATGCCCTGCAAAGAAAAATGAATTTAGTGTAAAGATGGCAACAGAAGCTACTAGCAGAGACTGAGAGTGATACTGTTTTTTTTTTAAGACATGCTCTTTCTACCTGCTTATCCAGATTTATGGTAAATTTAATAATTCTGAGCTTTGGGGGAATCAGAATGCCAAAGTGATTTTCTACACTTATCAAGATATAATGCGTTAAAGTGATGGCCTAAACAAGTGAGAAAATTCCCTTTCTACACAAAGGCAGTGAGTTTGTCAGCAAAAATGAATTTAAAACACTTCCCATGTTACTCAGGTATAGTGATTATTCCATCTATTTTGGATAGATCAACAAGCAGTTCTGTCTGGAAGATATGGAATAATACATTGTAGAGTATGTTTGAACATAAGTGTTAATGGGGGCAGTAGTCATTCAAAAAGAGTTTATATTACAGTTTAAGTTGCTATATAAAATAAATCACGGTATACTGAAGAAAAGAAAGATCTGAATCATGATTTCAGTTGTGGTGAAGGAAAAGAGTGAGCGGTTATCTGGTTATCTAAGGAAGGAGGATTCCAGGCAGGTGAATGTAATTTTCTCAAAGATCAGATAGATGATAGATTAGATAGATTAGATAGATAGATAGATGATAGATAGATAGATAGATAGATAGATAGATAGATAGATAGATAGATAGATAGATAGATAGATAGATAGATAGATAGATAGATAGATAGGTGAATGTAATTTTCTCAAAGATTAGATAGATGATAAATTAGACATAGATGATAGATAGATAGATGATAGATAGATAGATAGATAGATAGATAGATAGATAGATAGATAGATAGATAGATAGATAGATAGATAGATGTAATTTCCTCAAAGATTAGATAAGGGATTTACACATAACCTAGAATGTATTATCTTTTTCCATTTGCTTTTAAATATGTGTATAGGAATACATACATATATGTACTACATATTCCATTTTAAAATGCCTTTCTGCTTTACTCCTGTATTTTGGCAATCATTCATTCCAGTTTCAGTTGCTGTGTAACAAGTACCCCAAACTTGACTTAATGTGCAATGATCATTTATTTAGCTCACACAGCTACAAACTTGGTAGCAACAATTTGATCTGTGTAGTATTAGACTGGGTGGCGTAGAGGCTAAGGGTCTCCTGAAGGTTGGAATCTGAAACCACACTTTCTCACACTGGCAGTTAATTTTGGCTATCAACTGGACCACAGGCTGTTCAGCCAGAATTCCTACATGTGATACTGATAAGAAGCATTTTAGCATGGTGATTTGGATACCAAGAATGTATTCCGAAGAACAAGTGGAAGTGCAAGAAATATGCCTAAAGGTGCTTCCACCTGTAGCCTCATTGTCATGTTACTTCTGCCATTTTCTATTGCTTTAAACAGCTACATCTTAATGGAAAAAATCACACATGGTAAATAGAATATACCAGATGGGATATACTTTGGTGAGTATTTTTGGAAAATATATTGTCCATGTGTCATACATGGTGTTTCCTTTTATGTTTGTGTTTCTATAGCTGTATCGTCTTTTGTTGCTGTACCATTATTTTGGCAGAGTCCTAAAAATTCTCACTTCTCCTTTGCCCAGCTAGCTATACAGGCAGGTACTTAATTTCCCATTCTCTCTTGCTAACTGTCTAAGTGAAACATTATTAGAAGTGATATGTAATTTCCCTCTCATTTGCTCAAATAAGTAATTTCCGTAAGAGTATAGCAATAGCTACCAGTATATTAATTACAATGACTATACTTTGTGTGGCTATCAAAGGATATGTTAATTTCAATGCTGGTCCAAGTTTTAGTATAAAGAAATAGTGAAGTATGATAAGTCACTATAAAACATAAAGGAACAAAAAAGTGAGTTAAAGGAGAGTAACCAAGAAGGATCAATTTTGAGGTGATCCCTCCACCTTTCAGTCTGAGGTTCAGGCCCATTGGATGGTAGCGAATTTGGGTGGTTTAGGCCCACTGGATGGTGGGTGAAATTGGGTAGAGCCAATCTACAGTCATTCAGCAAGCAGGGAACATTATCAAGTTATGACTTGGAGAACTGAGGTGTGGGTACCAAGTTTGGCAGACATCTGCACTGAATAACCATGGTTAACTTCCAGGGCATAGGTAATCTCAATTGGTGCCCCATAGGCATCTGTGATCCAGGACTATAGTTCACATTGTCTCAGGAAGGGAATTATTTGACTTTGGCTGAGGTGCACAGCTGTAAAAGTTCTATATGCTCTTCAGGGACATGAAAAGAACAGGGCATCACCAATTATTCTTGCATCCCCACCCACTAAACAACCACATGGGAAGAAAAGAATAAGAAAAACAGCACACCAAGACTAGAAAGTCTAAAAACTTAGTAGTGTTCATTAAGGGAGAGAATGCTTAGAATTCAAACTATTACTGAATAGCAAATACTGAAAATTCAAAGTGGTGACAGGCACAACAGTGGATAAATATATTGACAATACGAAGCTTCAGTCAGAAAAACTTAATCTTATTGGAAAATGGGTAAATAGACATGCAGGAATTTTACAAGAAGAAAGCATAAATGCTCAATGAACAAGATGTTCATCCCTCTTACCAGAAAAATGTGAACCAGAACTACACTGAGATGTCTCACTAATACCACAATACCTCTCATCAAGGAAAGCTGGCAAATATCAAAAGTGGGTGAGGATTTGGAGAAATGGGAATGTGTTAGTGAGAATGAAGATTCCTAATTACTTTGAAGAAAGAGTACTTAGGAATTTTAAAGATGTACGTGCCCAATAACAGTATACAGACAATATTCAGTATATAGGCATATAATAAATATCCCCTATAGAAAATTTATTCAGATATACCAGGGAGTAAATACAAGTAAGTGCCTAATAATATTTTCCTTTGATCATAAATCTATAAATGAATATATACATATAAGATGTATATAGACTTTCACAAACTGACATTAGAATACACATTCTTTCAAGTGCTGAAAAACATTCACCACAATAGTGATATCTTTGGTTATAAGCAAAATATCAGCAAATAAAGTAAAATCACAGAATATGTTTTCTGATCTAAATGGAATCAAACTAGAATTACCCACAACAGAAAAACAGCAGGAAAAACTTCAAACACTTGAAAATTAAGCAACATAGTCTAAGCAACCAGCTTAGACTATTTCCACAGGGGAAATAGTGTATTTGAAACTGAAAGTACACAAAATATTCCTAGACACAATATGAAAAACAGAATTCAGATGACCTTCAGCAGTGAATACTATACAACAGTACTCATCATGGAGGAAAAACTATATTAAAAAGAATGATACATAGAATAACTTGGATGAATCACTAGGGAATTATGCTGAGTGACACAAAGCCAGTCTCAACAGGTTGCCTACTGTACAACTCTATTTCTATAACATATTTAAAACATGAAAATTGTAGAAGAAAAGATTAGTGGTTGCCAAGGAACCAATAATGGAAATAAAAGCAGGAGGAATGTGGATGTTGTCATAAAATGACAACACAAAGTCTTGTGATGAAACACAGGATGGATACAAATATGTAGAACTAAACAGACATACAGATACACAAATATAAAACTGGGACAATCTAAACATGACTAGTAGATTGAATAAAGTCAAAATTCTGGTTGTGATATTGCATTATAGTTTTGTAGGATGTTGTTTTTGAGGAAAACCAGGTAAAGTGTACCCAGAATCTGTATAATTAGACATATTAAATGCTGAACTTCGTTTTTTTACTGTTTTCCAATAAATCATGTTCCTCAAGAACATATACATACTGACAAATATTCTTCAATAGTCTTGTACTTAAAGGAGAACAGCTGAATATAAAATCCTTGGCCTGGAGGATGGGGAAAAAATGAAAAATAAAATCCTTGGCCCACAATATATCCTGAATTTTTGGGAAATGCTAGTCAATATTTGTATTTAAAGTTCGTTTTTAAGAAGTAGAATGTCTATTCCTCTGCCCTCACCTATGACATGGAGAAACAAATAAAGAGCTATGAATGTGCTAGAAGTTGGAGAATCTTCTTTATATTTTTAATGACTAACTTTACTATTTTGTTTACATTTATAAATTTTTGTCTCATCGATTCAGTTGTGATATACTTGAGAATCAAACCATACCTTGCATTTCTTTTTTCCTAGTGCTTATCAAAGTACCTGTTTTTCCCCACCCCCCAAAATGCAGTAGATACTATTTGCCCAAACAGATTTTAAGAAGATACAAGTTAATGGTGTTTATCATGTCTGGACAGATTTTTCTTAAAACTTTGATAACTTTGAACTTTTTATGTTTCTTGATAATACAGTAATTTCAATCAGTGAATAAATGCATACAAAAAATGCATTTAATCTTTTATCAACCTATGTATTTTTATCTCGTAACCATTTTGCACTCAAATTCTATTTTGTTTCATAAGAAGTTGCAACTCTGGATATTTTCAATACTGTTTGCATTGAATGTTTTTACCAATCTCTTATTCGCAATTTCTTTATGTATTCGGAGCTAGTGAATCTTTTGTAGATAGCATATAGATGGATCATGTTTTCTGACAATCTCTGAATTTTTATTGGAAATTTTAATCCAAATAGATTTAAAGTAACTGATGACAGTGAAGGACTTCTGTTCTTGACCTAAATGTTTTATGTTTGATGAGTTTTGTACTCCTCAAACTCTTCCATTTCTTTTGTATTTAACTTGTATTTCGTAGTACTTTTGTATTATGTTGATTTTTATAGTGCTTGATTTTGATTCTTCTCTATTTTTAGTTACATTTTAGAGGTTACCCTGCGGATTACAATTAGTATATTAAACTTATAGTTTGAATACTATCTTACTTTTAAAAGTCTAAAGTCTGTTTCTGTGTGTCCCACACCACCACATCCCTCATATTGTTATTGTTACAGGATACATCTTTTTTTTTTTTTTTTGAGACTAGGTCTCGCTATTTTTGCCCGTGGAACCGCAGACTCTTGTTGCCCGGGATACCACAGACTCAAGCAATCCCCAACCTCAGCTTCCCAGGTAGCTGGGATGACAGGCGCACGCCACCACGCCCAGCTATTTTTTTTGGAACTAGGTCTGGCTACGGGCCCCAGGCAGGACTCGAACCGCGATCCCTAGCCCCGGCCGCTTCATAGGCTGAAGCTTACAAGCATGAGCCACCGTGCCCGGCCACAGGATACATCTTTATATATATTGTGCAATCAACAGATTTTAGGGTGTTTCTTTTTTTTGGTTTGCTTTTAAATCATAAAGAAAAAAGTTCTAAATCAAGCACAATAATAATGGTTTTTATATTTAACTATGTATCCATAGTTTTAGGTTACTAACTATTGTACTTTTGCTACAGTTGGAGTGTTTTATCTAAGGAAGGTGTTGAGAGTTAATACCTCAGAGTTCATTTTGCATAGACAAGGGACTTTATGAGCCTTGAACTGACACTAGCACTTTCTTTGGGGTATGCCAGGGCATACCTACTGGCATACCTACTGACTCAAGGAAATGAAATTGCTCTTGTGACTGTCTCAGTTGGCCTTATAATATCCAGTCTCCACTGTTTCCCAGGAGCGTTACCTTGTACATCCTCTCAATAAAACCCCCTTCAAACTTACCCAGCCCTGCTCTTGTAGATTTGCACTGACCAATCTCATCTCCACTTGCAAATCATAAAAAACCATATATCCCAGTCCTACTATGCTCTCTTGTACACTGCCTTGATTTCCCCATGAGCTTCTCAGGAATTTCATGACCAGTGAGTGATAATCTTCTCTATCTCAATTCCCTTCTGGTCTTTTGTTGAGCTGCAGTTCACCTTGAGCTCTACTTAACAAATTGTTAACAAAGTCCTATTAAAAGGTCCACTGGTAAATTTCCTCAGCTTTTGTTTATGTAGGAATATCTTCATTTCTCTTTTGATCAGATTGACAGTTTTACTAGATATAGAACAACTCGCAGATATTCTTTCCTATTTCAGATGTTAAATACATCATTTCATTGCCTTTTGTCTTCCATGACTTCTAATGTAAGTTGTCAATTTCACTGAGGCTGCCTTTTATGTGACAAATTGATTCCTTCTTGCTCTTTTCAGGATTTTGTCTTTACTTTCCAAATTTGTTTATAACATGTTGTCTCTGTGGATTCCTTTGATATATCCTGCTGGCATGTCACTGATATGGTGATTTCGGGTCGTCACCAAGTTTGGGAAGATATTGGTAGTAAAATAGTTTTTCTGCCACATAGGTCTCTCAGTTTCTCTTCATTTGTCATTCATTCTGTTTTCTTTCTGCTTTTCAGACTACACCATTTTAAAATTGCCTTGTCTTCAAGTTCATGAAGTATTCTGCCTATTAGAATCTGCCTCTGAACAGGTACAGTACAGGTACTGTACTTACAGCTTCATAATTTCTTTTGGTTCATTTTTTATGGTTTGTCTCCTAATTGGTATTAATTTTTGTTCATATGTTTATTGATTTCCTTTAGATTTTTTGTGCATGATTTTCTTTAGATCATTAAGCATTTTAAAAACACCTAGTTTAACATGTTTGACTAGTAATACTAATACTAGGTTTCTTCACATTGTTTCTGTGAAAATTTTTATATATACCACATATATTACCACATACATATAATATATGACTGCATGAGATAATTTCCTGTTTCTTTGTATGATAATTTTTGTGAGATCTGGACATTTTAAGTAATAAAATATTGTAACTCTGGAAATCAGATTCTTTTCTTCTCAGGAGTTGAAATAAAAAGCAACATACTAAAATTTCAGAATGCATTGAAATAACTATGAAGAGGGAATTTCGTAGCTGTAAGATTTAACAAAGCTCTCAACTTAGATGTTCAGTGCAGCACTATTTACAATAGCCAGGATATGGGAACAACCCAAATGCCCCAAAACAGATGAATGGGTCAGAAAGTTGTGGTATATGTACACAATGGAATATTATTAATCAGTCAAACAAGGCAAACATCATTTGCAGCACCATGGATAGAGCTAGAAGAAATCATGTTAACAGAAATAAGCCCAAAAGGAAAAGAGAAATACTGGATGGTCTCACTTATATGAGAGATATAGGGAAAACAAAAAAACAAGTAGACAAGAAAAATAAGCTCTCAAATCAATCAATAGTCTTTGTATCATATGGGACTAGAGAAGAAAACTAACAGACCAAGTATAAAAAAGAGAAGACTGGAAATACTAAAATAATAAATACTAAATCATAATCATAAATACTAAATCATGAAATCATAAATACTAAAATCATAAATACTAAAATCATAAGGATATTGCTACAATCTTAATGAACAGGATTATAAAAGGATGCTATAAAAAAAACTGTGAGCAAACCAAGTTGATAGCCATAATGAAACTGGTAAACTTCTAAAAATACCCAAAGACACCAGGCGTGGTGGTGGTGCCTGTTGTTCAAGCACTAGGAGGCAAGAGGCTTGGGATCACTTGAGTTTGTGGGTTCAAGACTACCCTGAGCAACATAGCAAAACCTGGGTAGTCTCAAAAAAAAAAGCAGCTGGGTGCCGTGGGGGGTGCCTGTAATTCCAGCTATCTAGGAGGCTGAGGCTGGGGGTCACTTGAGTATGTGGTACCCCAGGCAACATAGCAAGACCTAGTCACCCCCCCAAAAAATGAAATACCCAAAGAGAAACAGAAAATCTGAACAAACCTATGACAAAAAAGAAAATTAAATCAGTAATCAAAAAAGTCTAGAACAGATAAATTCAGTGGTGAATTCTGCTAAACATTTAAAGAATTAACACCAATACACCAAAAACTAAACTGGAAAGAATGCTTCCAAAGTCATTTTATGAGGCCAACTTTACAATGACACCAAAGCCAAACAAATAAACTACAGGCAAACAACTTGCAGGCCAACAGCCCATATGAATATACATGACAACAGATGCAAAGGTCTTGGGCACAATTTGGCAATATTAACATGCAGGTGACTTCAGCAGTGTGTTAAAAGGATCATATACCATGACCAAGTGAAACATATCCTAGTCTTTTGAAGTTGGTTCAATAAATGACAATCGACAGAATGCAGTACATAAATAAAATAAAGGGGAAAATTATACAATCGTATTGGTTGATGCTGAGATATGTCATAGCTGAAACTACAATCTCTCAAAAAAATATATAGGTATAAATCTTTGTGACCTGAAATTAATGGGTTCTCAGATATGATACTGAAACCATAAAGGAAAAACATTAAGTTGGATTTCTTCAAAATTAAAAATTGTTTGCTTTTCCAGGAAGTGAAAAGACAACCTATAAAATGGAAGAAACTGTTTGCAAATAACATATCTGATACGAGTCTTAGTCTTTTCAGGCTGTTATACCTTAAGTGATTGCTTGTAAACAACAAAAATATATTTCCCTTAGTTCTGGAGGCTGGGAAATCTAAAACCAAGGGAATGACAGCTTTCATGACTCATGATGACCCACTCTCTGGCTCAAGTTAGACTTCTTTGTCCTCAAATGGAAAGGGACAAAGGTGTTCTCTGGGCCTCTTTGATAAAAACACTAATCCCATTCATAAGAGCTCTGCTCCATGACATGATCATCTATGAATACTCCAATTACTATCACATTGGACATGAGGATTTGATGTATGATTTTAGGGGTGGGTGGAGGGTAACAGATATTCAGATAGCAGAATCGGATTCAGAGTACATGAACAACACTTACAAAACAATAAAGAGAATGCAATTGTTTTATACTGAATGTTTATACCCTCTTCCTCATTCATATGTCGAAAGCCCTGCCCCAGTGTGATGATATTGAGAGGGATAATTAGGTTATGAAGTCAGAGCCCCCAAGAATGAAATTAGTACACACGCAGAGTTTTTCTTTGCATGAGGACCCAGTAAAGTGGCTATACACAACCAGGAGGCATACTCTCACTAGTCACTGGATCTGCCAGTGTTTTGATCTTAGCCTCCAGAACTGTGAGGAATATGTGTCTGTTATTAAAATCACCCAGTCTGTGGCATTCTGCTAGAAAAGCGTGAATACTAAGACATATTTTCAAAACACTGAGATTTGAAAATACAGTCAGCAAACTCAACCATGACTGCCCTGGGAAGTCAATACTATGTGTTACTTTTTTTTTTTTTTTTGAGACTAGGCCTCACTATTTTTGCCCATGGAATTGCAGGCTCACGTTGCTTGGGGTGCCACAGACTCATGCAATTCCCAGCCTCAGCTTTCCTGGTAGCTGGGATTACAGGCGCACACCACCTGCCCAGCTATTTTTTGGGGGGACTAGGTCTTGTACGTGCCCCGGCAGGACTCAAACCACAATCCCTGACCCCGGTCATAGCTTCCTAGGCTGCCACTACAGGCATGCGCCACTATGCCCAGTGTTCCTTTCTGTGTTCCTTTCTGAGGAAAATAGTGCCTATGGATGGGAAAATAGGTGGCAAACCTTAAGTACCTTATGTAAGAAAGTAACTCAGAAAGGCAAACATCATTTAAATTTTTATTTTTCATGTGAAATATATATACAGAAGATAGAATAGCTGGCTTATAAACCATAACCAGCTTTATCAAATTATAAGAACTGACCATATTTGCTTCATTTTAAAATAATTAAAAGGTATCTCCCTTTGTATCCTTTCCTCAGTCTGGTTTTTCTCCCTCTTCAATGGTCACCAATATTTTGAATCTGAAGATTACTTCCAGGAAAGGTTTGACACTATGGAAGACAGGCATCTATCAATCACAGCAGTGATTTGTGTATTTTCAAACTTTTATAGAAAAAGTGGTACCATCTCATACAAACTACTCACTAGTATAATTTCAATAGTTTCTAACAATTGTCCATGCTGAAAGGAATCTAGTTCATTTTGACTCAAGGCTTAACTTATACACTCATGGTTGAGTGCTTTAAATATTCCATTTTCAAAAACAATGCTAAAGGGTCTATCACCCTGAACACATGAGAATGTGTAGATTTAAGTGTGTAACTGCTGGGTTAGAGTGTCTACATCTTCAACTTTGGTAGGTATTGCCAAATTATTAACTACTTCCGCTAGCACTGTGTGAACATCCCTATCACTTCACATCTTTTCAGTAACTGTCACTGTGATGCTTTAGCGTATGTGATAGTTCTGAAATAAGTGACTATGGTTTTATCTGCATTTCCCTTACTATTAGTAATGTATATATATAGCCAATAATCTTATCCCTCCAAACCCACCCATTCTTTACTGCTCTCAACCATCTTAATAATGGGCAAGATTTCTACAAAAAACACATTCATTCCCATTTTTATGTTCTTAGGAATTCACATCTCATAGCTGAATTTCAGAACAAAGTTGTGAAATTAGTGAGCAAACAGTCCACTGAGGAATTTTGGTTGAAACTACAGTAAATTAGTGAATTAAGAATAACTGACACCTTTATCATCTTGAGTTTTTCAGCCTAAATAATACTCAATTTTATTATTCTCTAGTTTTCTGGATCTAGAAAATCTATTCTTCTATATTTACTATTAACTGTCACAGCCTCTAAAATATAACCCCATGAGGACATGGTCTTTGTATTTATCGTTATGGTCTCCTCATGTGTAAAATACTATCTGGCAAATAACTCCTCAACCTTCACTAAATGAAATCTCATATATGAATCTTTTCTCAATTCCTTTTTAATTTCAATTTACAGCACTGGATAAAAGCTTAGTTTTGACACTTTTTCTATGACATAGAAATGTGTGAATGCTTTTGAAATAATCCAGATTCATCTATATCTGGACCTGATTCCCTTTTCATGAGATAGTATAGATGTTTCTGTTTATTGCTGGTTTGAAGTTGTGGTCCTCTCTATTCTTGATCTAAGTGCAAGTTAAGGATTTTTGTGAGTTAAACCTCATTATCTTTACTTAGTTTATCCAATTCACTTTCTTTAGACGCCTGTAGAAACTTTGCAAATCTGAGTGTTGAGTGTTTTGGTTGAGCTCAAAGATTCCCACTTATGTTTTCTAAAATTTTTAGGTTCTCCCAATTCTGACCCCCTGCTTGCTCCTTGTCATTTAAGCAATCTTGTTTTAGTTGTGAAAAGTAAATGAGTTAGTATACATATTGAGTATGCAGAATAGTACCTAGTACATAGTAGATACACAATACCATGTTATTGAGTATCTGCTATACTTAATGCACTATGGGAAGTACTTTACATGCACATTTCTTTTTAAAATGCATCAATAAATGACACTATTGCATTTAATACTCACATTTCTATGATATCTTTTATTATTCTCTATTCCAAGAATAAAAGAAAATCCTGAAGTTCAAATAAGTCAAACAAATTACTCAGTCACACAATGCCACAGTAGTGGTATAGCAATGGTTTCCAAGCGTCTAAGCTTGGTCTTGCAAGAGTTTAGTGACCATGGAGAGAGAGTGAAATAAAAGAAGGCTGAAAAGTGTATTAGAACCCGATAATGAAATGCCTCATAAACACATTTAAAGATTGAATATTAGCTTAATAGCAACAAGTCAAAAAAGAGTTTTAACTGGAGGCAGTGATAAATTATTTGTATATTTCAAAAAGATCACTACGGGTACATAGAAATAAATTTAAGATCAAATGCTGAAATCAGAAGACCTGTCAGAAAGCTACCGCAGTGATCTAGGTGAATTGTAAGACTTAGGTTGTAACATTAGAGATGGAGAAAAGCGTAAATTTCAGAAATGTTTATGAGAGAGGGTCTCTCTATAGAACTTGGTGATTGACTGGATTGAGTGGTGAGAGTGATTCCCCAACATGGATTCTCTGATGATGAGCCAGGTGGGCATGCTGCCTGAAGGTTTTCTTGCACTCCTTACATTCATAAGGTCTCTCTCCAGTATGAATTCTCTGGTGCTGAGCAAGGGATCCACAGTAACTAAAAGCCTTTCCACAAACATTACATTCATAAGGCTTCTCTCCAGTATGTACTCTCTGATGTTGAGTAAGGGATGAGTCATTGCTAAAAGCCTTCCCACACTTAATACATTCGTAGGGTTTCTCTCCAGTATGAACTCTTTGATGCTGAGCAAGGTAGGCAATCTGACTGAATGCTTTCCTACATTCCTGGCACTTGTAAGGTTTTTCTCCAGTATGAATTCTTTGATGTTGAGCAAGGTGTGAATTCTGGCTGAAGGCCTTTCCACATTCCTTACATTCATAAGGTCTCTCTCCTGTATGTATCCTCTGATGTACAGTGAGGTATGCACGAAGGCTAAATGCTTTCCCACAGACATTGCATCCATAAGGTTTCTCTCCAGTATGAACTCTCTGGTGTTGAGCAATGGATGATCTATTACTAAAAGCCTTCCCACATTCAATGCATTCATAGGGCTTCTCTCCTGTATGCACTCTCTGATGTTGAGCAAGGTAGGCAAACTGACTGAAGGCTTTCCTACACACCTTGCATTCATAAGGTTTTTCTCCAGTATGAACTCTCAGGTGTTGAACCAGATGTGCATTTTGACTGAAGGCTTTTCTACACTCCTTACATTCATAGGGTCTCTCTCCAGTATGAATCCGCTGATGCTGAACTAGATTTGATCTCTGACTAAAGGCTTTCCCACAGTCCACACATTTATAAGGCTTCTCTCCAGTATGAATTCTTTGATGAAGAGTAAGAGATGAGCTCTGGCTGAAGACCTTTTCACAGTCATTACATTTCAAAAGTTTCTTCTCTGTATATATACTCTTGGGCTTAATGGACATTAAATTTTTTTTTAAGTTTTTTTTGTGTGTGTCATGCTTATGTACTTTCTCCTCTTTAGGGATTATCTGTTGTGCATGAAACAGTGTGTTTAGATGAAAACTTCCCCAAGATTTGTTGTAATCTCTCACTCTTTCATCAATAAGAGCTTCTTCATGAGTGACTGTCTCTTCCTTAAAACATGCCAGTTGACTCCCTTGCTGCCAATCAAGGTAGCCTTCACATTTCCATTCTTCTCTCAAGTTAGAGTACTCAAAGCCATAGTTAGTAAGTTTTTCTACTATCTTCTCAGATGATTGTTGTTCACAATTGTCCTGCTTTGGGGTTAACTCTTCAGTCTCACATATAGATTCCCAGTCTGAAATATAATAAAAAAATAAATCTCCTCTATTATGTACCAAATGGTACATACCTAGAAAGCACATGCACAATATGAAGTATCTGAATTTAATAAGAAGTATAATCTCATTAACACTGATTTTCATAGTCCTTAAGAGCACAACTGAAATTGAGATGAGATCATGTGCAAACTTGTAGAGGAATGATTGAAATCATAAGAAAATCAAAAAGTAACTCTCAGGTCAAAAAGGAATTATGGAGGTGATTGGACTTGGTTACAATTTTATCCATGTACTAGTAATACAGACATTGAAATAATATACATTTTTATATGTTGCTTCATCCATTGGGGGAAAGTTAAGTGATAAATACATTTTATTGTATGTTAGAACATTCTTAGTGCTAGGGAAAAGCAAAAGAAAAGTGAGAGAAACATGGAGTATTAGTGAAGTTAAAATTAGGCTTCATTATTAAAAAAACATTATGCAAAGATTTAAAAGAAGTGAAGCAGTTAGTCACTGGAAAAAGAACATTCTGGACAGAAGAAACAATCTGGGGAAAATGTATTCTGGTATATTTGAGAAACAGCAAGAAGATCAATGTGGCTGGAGAGGAGTAAGTAGGAGATGAAGTCAGAAGGTTAAGGATATTATTCAGGCTTTATAGCCTTCCCTAGGAATTTGACTTTTAACCCTGAGTGGGATGGAGAACAACTGAAACCTTCTGAATAGAGGACTGAAATCTAGATACTGTTTAATGAAAATACTGGAAGATGGCGGGAAAAGGACTTCTTATTGTAGTAACCAGGTAAGAGATGAAGATTCAGATCAGACACATATAAATGGACATATAATGAGAGGTCAGATTCTGGGTGTATTTTGTGATGATATCCCGACACACTATGCAGAACTGAGTAGAAAGAGATGAGACAAACATGCCTTCAAAGTTTCTGACCTGAGCAACAGATGGGGAAGGCAATAAGCACAACAGGTTTAAATGGTAAAACACAGAAGATCTGGAGCTCAGTTATAAATATAACAAGCATAAGATATCTTTCAGGCTTTGGAATTGGAATGTCGAGAAGGCAGATGAATTTGAAACAGATTTTTTTTTTTTTGAGACTAGGTCTCACTATTTTTGCCCATGGAACTACAGGCTCACATTGCCCGGGGTACCATGAACTCAAGAAATCCCCAGCCTCAGCTTCCCAGGTATCTGGGATTATAGGCCACACCACCTCACCCAGTTTTTTGGGACTAGGTCTCGTGTGTTGCCACGAGCGGGACTCGAACCATGACTCCTAGCCCCATCCGCTTCATAGGCTGAAGCTTACAGGGACGAGCCACCATGCCTGGCTAAAACAGAGATCTTAACTAGAGTTTTTAAATTGGGGATATATATAGGCAGACTTTAGATGGTAATTAGAGAGATAATATTACCAAGAGAATGAGTGTCAATAAAGAGAAGAGAAAGAAACAAGGAATGAGCCCCAGAGCACTCCAAAATTAAGATCTTTGGGAAAAAGGGGATGAAAACAAGAGATTTAACAAACGAAAAAATATAGGCTGAGATCATCATATGATATTAAATTAAGGTAATAATAAAAATCATGTTGACCAAGGTGAGGTGGGGGCAGGAGCAGGAGAGAAAAATCATGTTATTCAGGTTTATACTGATAAAGAATAAAATAGACTATCATAGTAACCCACAGAGCATTGCAATATATTAGTCAAGAGCAGTCACAAAAATAATAAATAGCAACAGTTAATACTGGTAATCCTACAAAAGAATTACATGGACGTGGTGATTTAGAAAACTCAAATGAATCATCCAATAAATAAAGGGATACAGTAGACTATAGAACCTATGGGGGAGATTACTGTACTCAATAAACTAGAAATAGAAGGAAGCTACTTCAATAAAATTTACAAAATTTAATATTGTTAAGCTGTCAAACCTAAAACTGTCTATAAAGTCAACATAATCCCTACCAAAATCCCAATGTTGTGTTTTCTAGAAATAGAAAATGTAACCTAAAATTCCTATGGAACTTCCATGGATTCTAAATAGGCAAAACAATCTTAAGAAGGAAGAACAAAGATGGAGGTCTCAGATTTCCTCAAGTTGCTGCTAAGCTATAGTAATCAAAAAAGTGTAGTAGTATGGTAGGTGCATAAATACGGACATACAGATCAAAGGAAGAAAAAAAATGAGCGCCCACACATAAACTTTTCTATGTATGGTCAAATAATTTTCGACAAGAGTGTAAAGAAGATTCAAAGGGGAAAGGGCAGGCTTTTGAACAAATGATGCCAGAAAAATTATAAATTCACATGCAAATGATCAAGTGGGAACTCTACATCATATGCAAAAACTAACCTATAATGGTTCAAAGTCCTAGATGTAACTTAAGAATAAAATATTTGAGGAAAACATAGGGGAAAAAACTTCATGACACTGTATTTTTCAGCAATTTCTTGGCTATGATACCAAAAGTATAGGAAGCAAAATGAAAAATAGACAAACAATTTAATATGTCCATGAAAGGATAGAATCAGCATATTAATAAACACATGAAAATGCAACCCCAAAGGAGTTACATAACAGGAACCTTGTAGAATCTAAAACAAGAAGCAGAAGGGCAAATGAGCAAGTATGAGAGGACAAGAGAGAAGGCAACCCAAAAGAGAGAAAATGTTTTCAAAAATTGTATCTGAAAAGGTGTTAATACTCAGAATATGAAAGTCATAACTCAGCAAGAATACAATTGAAAAACAGGTAATTTGTTATTTCCCCAAAGAAATGCATTCAGCTAACAAGCACATGAAAAGATGCGGTCAAAATTGAAAAACAGAATCAAAAAAAAGAGAGAGAAGCAACCCAAGTGTCCATTGAGGGTGAATGGATAAACAAAATGTGACATACACCTACAATGTTGTATTTTTCAAGTTAAAAGGGGAGGAAATTCTGACACACTTCACAACATGGACAAACTTTGATGACATTATCATAAGTGAACTATGTTACAAAATGGCAAATGCTTTATGATTCCACTTATACAAGGTGCCTAAAAAAGTGAAATTCATAAGAGAAAAAAGTGGAATGATGGGTGCCAAGGTCTGGAATAAGGAAAATAGAAAAGTATTGCTTAAAGGGTATAGTTTTTAGCCAGGTATGGTGACTTGAGCCTGTTGACCACGCGCTGGGAGGCAAGAGGCTTGGATTGCTTGAGTTCATGGGTTCAAGACTACCCTGGGCAATATAGTGAGACCTAGTCTTGAAAAAGCAGGTGGGTCCTGTGGTGGGTGCCTGTAATCCCAGCTACCTGGGAGGCTGAGGCTGGGAACTGCTTGAGTCCATGGTACCCTGGGCAACATAGCAAGACTGAGTCTCCCCCCAAAAAAAGCGGGGGGGTAATAGTGTTCTAGTTTTACAGGATGAAGAGTTGAAGAATTCTGTAGAAGAATGCTGATGATAGAAACAAGACATTGGGTGGACTTAATGCTATTGAACTTAAAAATGGCTTAGTGAGTAAATTCCGATAACTGTATTTTACCATAGTAAAAAAAAATGTTTTAACATAAGACAAAAAAATTAATTCCTTAATAAGGAAGAGACCTTATAAATAAGCAAAAAGGTCAAATAGCCCATTAATAATAGTATAAATGATACCACTAGTCAACTTTAAAAATAAATGCATGTAACAATATCTACCTCCTATGAATTCCAAGGAATGTAAATTGTAAAACTACACTGTGACATTGTATTTAATCTATCACATCAAAAGCTGTGGGAATACTTAGAGGGAGTGAAGTTGGGTGTAAAATTATAAGGAGGAATATGACAGTGAGTAGCCAGAGGTTTGTAACAGTACATGAGATCCCTAGCTAGCAATATAACAGACTACTTAAAATCACAAGTCTACATGAGTTTTTAATTTTTTAAAGATATAAAATATAGAGAATAGGTTAATGATATGTGCAAAATATCTTTTTAGATGTTTTGTAAAACTGGCAAGAAATGAAGGTCAAAAGGACTCCAGAGGAGAGAACTCCATCTCAGAGCATCATCTTATTGCTAGTGGTCACAGGCATATGTAATAGTAGTTTTAGGGGGGAAATATGAAGAATGGAGGAAGGCAATATATGAAGAGATAATAGGTGGTCGTTTTCCAGAAGACTCTAGAAATCAGAGAAGTCATACCTAAGAAATATAAGATATCCCAAAAAGAGCAACTAAAATGAAATTTACATAAATTTTAAATCCTATTCATATTTTCATGGAAATACAGAATTACAAGAGTAAGGTGAAGGAAATTTTTGAAAGTTGCAAAGAAGAAAATATTAATGGGAATGGACTTTTTAATGGCAATAACAGAAGCCAGAAAAATCTGGAATGATATTTTTAAGGGCCTGCTAATAATGTCAATTTTTGTGATAACAAAATAAACATACTAAACAAGTGAACAAAGTAATAACAATAATAACAAAGTTTATAAGACTAATGTATCTCTAAAGAACTAATAAGATTTTCTTTTCAAAAAAGTTCTGAGATATGGGAAGGAAGGATGAACAAATAAAATAATATACATGTGGATAACCCTAAATAGTACCTTCTAAAGAAAATAATGGTGAAAATCATATCCTAGTTTTATATTTTTATAGGACAAAATAACGAAATTAAAAGAAATGACAGAACTAAAATGAGTAAAGTTAAAACATTCTAAGGCTTTGATATTTTTAAGGGTGGAGATTCTGATATGATTTTTAATAGGATTAAACTATATTTTTAAAATAGGATTAACATTAGATTTTTGTAAAGATGATTATAAATTTTAAAATATCTAAGGCCAACAATACAAGAATAGAAATATACCATATAACTTTCAAATTAGCAGATGGAGAAAAAAGTCAAGAAACAAAAAATGGAAGAAAAAGAATTAAAAAAATAAGATGATAGAAAAAACAAAAGGGCAAGAAAAATTTAAAACTGTCAACAGAACTGACGCATAGAGCAAGAAAGGGGGGAGAGGGTAAAATTGGGGGAGGAATAGGCACAAGAGTTTAAGATGGTTCACCAATGATAAGGTGGTGGGAGAACCTCTGGGTAGACAATGATGTAAAATATGTATGTGTGTGTACACATGCGAAAAAAAAAAGTCAAAAAAATTTAAGCTGGGCGTGGTGATGTGCGCCTGTAGTTCAAGTGCTGAGAGGCAAGAAGACAGGGATCGTGGTTCGAATTCAACTCCCACATGAGGCAACATAGTGAGACCTAGTTCCAAAAAATAGCTGGGTGTGGTGGCATGCACCTGTAATCCCAGCTACCTGGGAAGCTGAGGCTGGGGAGTGCTTGAGTTCATGGTACCCCGGGCAATGTGAGCCTGTGGTCCCATGGGCAAAAATAGGGAGACCTAGTCTCAAAAAAAAAAGTTACCAACAATCTATGGGTAAATCCCCTGTCTGGGCATTATCTCACAAAAACTAATGATTTACCCAAATTTTATTACCTTAGCTATTAGTCTTCCCTTGTTAATTAATCATAAAACATTCTCTTAGGCACCCTTTCTTTTCCCCTGCCTAAACCCTATAAAAGGCCTAGTAATTTACCTTAAAGTTGCTACCAGCCATGCTTCTGATAGCCCACAGTCTTTGACTGTGTCAATCTCTCTCATTCGTCCTTCTCGCAACTCTGCACCTTACTCTTTACAACATATACTACCAGCTTTAGACAAGAGCAAGTAATGAACAATTTTCTGTAATAAATCTGAAGACTTACATGAGAGGTATAAATCCTGTGAAAAAATGTTATTCCATGATTATAGGCGAAACAGAAAACAGAATCTTGTAACAAAGGTTGAATTATTAGCTTAAATTCTTTTCAGGAGAAAAATCCCAGGTCACTATGAACAAAGTTCTGCCATCAATCAAAAATCTAATTTAATTTAATTTGTTTTTATCTAATTTAATTTAATCTATTACACAAATTCTTCTAAGAAAACTCCATGGACTCCAACATCTAATATGAAGACTTTAAGAAGGGGAAACTGAAGACCTGAGCAAGATATTGGGAAAGAGTAGCTAACCATGAATGGAAAAGATATAGAGATGGGTTTGTCTTAGGAATATAAGGCTGACTCCACATTACAAATGTAGTATGTAACTTACCACACTAATAGACAAAACACTAAAAACTATCTGTATCTACACAGAAAAGTATTAGTTAAAACTCAAACGCTTCCCACAATCAAAACTATAGCAAACAGGAATAAAAGGTATCTACCAGAAGTTGTTAAACATCAAAATTATTGACAACAATGAACAAGACAAGAATGTCTGTTATGACTATTTCAGTTGTTAATGTCTTAGAGATCAAAGACAGGATGATAGGAAAAAGAAGCGTATAAGATTATAAGATGAGGAAACTCAATATTCACAATACACCTACCCACAGAAAGAAATCTAGAAATAATTAGCAGTCTTGGGAGAATTTCGCAATGTTATTGAACACAAGGTCAATGTATAAAAGTTAACCTTGTTATTATATATAATCAACACACCAGAAATAACTGACACAGAAACAAATCCAATATGCCTAGGAATTAATCTAACATGGCTTTTGTGGCAGAAAATTATAAAACATATTGAATGAAATTTAAAAACCTAAATTAATAGAGAGGTATAGAAATAGGATGATTTCCCACACTGATAGAGTAAAAAAAATTGAATTCAGGGCAATAAATCGTATTTTGTTATTCTCTGCTGGAAATCTGATGGTCAAAGAACAAGAAATTCTGAAATATATAAATAAGGTGTAGGAACTTGTACAAAGAGATATTCAGTCTGATAGTAAGGAATTTTAGTGAGACAGTGTGGTACTGGCTAAGGAAATAGAGATCACAAATAAACCTGATGTATTAATAGATCACATTCAGAACAATAAATAAAGAGTTCATTTCATCCATGTATGTATGGGCCATCTGGTTTTCCTTAAGGCATAAAAATTAAATTCTTACTTCAATATCAAAAATTAATTTCAGTTGGATTAGTTCCAAATATAAAAGGAAAACATTTAGAAAACAATGTGAAAATATCTATGATGTCAGAATATGGAAAGTAAATGTTGTTCAATCTCTTTAGTAATCACGGATTTCAAATCACAAGCATAAGGAGATAGTTCATATCCATGAATTTGAAAAAAAAAATTTTTTTTATAGTCCAGAGGTCCTTTATATTTTTCACACCTTTCCTTTCATGCCTCCATAAGGAATGGGCTCCAGGGGCTCAGGATCCTTTCCATGGTTTCTCTCAGACTGAGCTTCTCTGTGGGGAGCAAGCTGGAGCTTCAGCTGAACACAAGTACCTTTTTTTCTTTGGCTTCCTTTTTTCCCTGATCATTATCTTCCCCACATTTGAGGAAGTGATGCCAACATGAATTCTCTTGGCAAGAGTCATGCCCAGTACTTGTCTGATTACAACACCGCATGCTGGGTAACATAATAGATTCTTCCAGCATCACCACGGCGACATGTGTGGGCATTCCTTTTTGAGCAGTTCTCATTCCCTTGATTTCTACTCTATCACCTACTTGTAGACACACATACACATCTGTGGTCAATGAACCGCCTTTATGTTTTCTAAAAAGCGTAAAGAACATAAGTCAGTCCTCCCTGTTTTCCCTTTGTGTTGGTCATTTTGGTAACTGACTGGAAGATGGCATTTCTGGCCAACAGATGACAATTTTTTAAATTATTAATTCCAAGTGTGGAGCTATGAGTATTCACATACACAAATGTTAGAGGTTGTACATTAGCATAAGCGTGTTGGAAAGTAAAATAGTATTTTCTAGAAAATTCCTGGTTATAGTCACTAAACAACCTCCAGCATAGGTGCCCTAACAGTTATGTGTAAGATTCACAGCAGTGACATTTATAACAGTGTAAAGCTGAAACAATGACTTTTGATGGATAAACTCTGTTTTACATTGTAGAATATATTTCAGCAAAAAATAAATTAAATGAACTGTAGCTACTAAAATTGACATGGCTGAATCTCAGGAATATAATTGAGTTTAAAATAGAAAGTCAGAAAAAAAAATAAAATAAGAAGTCAGAATTACATACACAATATATTTCCAAGCATTAAAAAGTTTAAAATATGCAAATGTAAATATTTTGTTCTGGGATTTATGGCACAACAGTAAAGAGATTTAGTACAACTATAAACAACTATTAGGAATTGATAAAAATGTAGAATAACATTATCGCAATGATGGGTAGTGAGTGAGTAGCAATTGGTTTATCATTATACAGCAGTCCTCAAACCTAAGAGCCTAATATAGTATTAACAACTTTTTTGTTTCTTAAACTCAGAAATATAGAAGAGGGTTTTTGTCTCATTATTATTTATTATATGGTAACATATATTTATGCGGTTATTTAATGGTGATAATAAAATGTAACCTATAACCTGATAGTATAGTTCCACATGAAATTT
The DNA here is from genome assembly GCA_004024945.1 of Uropsilus gracilis. NCBI lineage: Eukaryota > Metazoa > Chordata > Mammalia > Eulipotyphla > Talpidae > Uropsilus > Uropsilus gracilis. The sequence goes on from PVHY01004459.1 coordinate 79,763, forward strand.
TTTTTTCTTAGAAAAAAGAACAGAGGCCGGGCATGGTGGCGCATGCCTGTAGGTGGAAGCGTAGGAAGCCATGCCTGAGGCCAGGGATCGTGGTTTGAGTCCCTCCGGGGGCACGTAGCAAGACCTAGTCCCCAAAAAAATAGCTAGGTGTGGCGGTGCGCACCTGTAATCCCAGCTACCTGGGAAGCTGAGGCTGGGGATTGCTTGAGTCTGTGGTACACTGGGCAACACGAGCCTGTGGTTCCACGGGCAAAAATAGCGAAACTTAGTCTCAAAAAAAAAAAAAAAAAAGAACATAGAAGTTTCTGAGAAAATTGATGTAATACACTGGGGAGAAGTATTGGGAAGAAAGCTAGCTGAAAAAGAGAGATTTATAATGACCTGTATTTCCTTCTGATTTTTAGTTCTCATCTTACCTTATTTTCTATGTCTAGCTGAAAAGTTTACCACAAAACTAAACTCATCTCAACTATTTTCTAGCTTCTTTCTGTGAAAGACCATACTCTCCTGTGACCCACACTCCTCTAGAAGGCTCTCACCTTCTCTGAGCTTCCTTTATGTCAACTTTCTCATCATAGTTGCCATTCTAACTATATCACTTTTCTATCTATCATTTGCTCATTTATGTAAATATGTAACTCCTAGCATCTTTCAAGTACCAAGCTGAAAGTACAAATTCAATAAATATTGGTGAAAGGAATAAAAGAGTGAATTGACCATCAAAAGGAAGAAAAATGGGGGTATTTCAAAGCAAACCACTGCTAGTAATAGTAGCTAGCAGCTGTGAGTCCATAATAGAAAATAGGCAATATTCAAAGAACTTGAAAAGTATTATGGCATTTACAGATGATGAAAGAAAAACAAGACTGGTTAAATAACTTGCCCAACATTTTACTACACATAGTAACATGTTTTGAATCTGTAACTTCAATTACAGCTGTCTGTAGAGCCTCAAGTTTATCACATTAGGAAAAAATTTTGTAAAAGCTGGAAGAAGCTTATCAAATTAGGAAGGACCAGGACTCAGAAAATAAATAAGTGAGTTTTTACAAAGGATGGGTAGGTGTGAAAGTTAACACTAACAACTCTGTGTGAACACACCACAGGATCTCAAGTTTCTATTAAGACCTAGAATATATGAGAATATGTCAGTGAAAAGTGAACAGGTGATACTTTTGCGTCAAGTTGCACAGTCACCTACAATGGTTTTTGCCTATTCCCTTTTTAACTCACCTGAGTACAGGTCTTTTGTCAGCTCCCTCTTCATCCAGGGCTCTTTCCCTTGTTCCAACAACAATATCACACTTGGCTTAGAAAAGCAGAGTCCTGTATATATAAAGATAAGCAGAAATCAGTTATGCTACGGATATTCCAGAATTTAGATCAACTGTTCTCATCATCAGGGAACAGTAGAGTTTACAATAAGCCAAGGAAAATGTGTAATGGATATAAATTCAAAGGAACGGGAACCTGAAGATTCTAGCATGGATTAATGACAGATCTGTCCACTGTTAGCTCCACAAATATTACATTACTCAGGCAAGAGAAGCAGACATTCAACCAATCACTACAGATGCTATCAAAAAAAAATTCACAGCAATGACAGCAAAGAGTCCCTTATGAGTAGACACTCAATTTTTCAATTAGATACTTACCCAGTGACACCAAGATCCTGTAGTTCTCTAACATCACATGACTGTACAGATGCCTTTGAGAAGAACTGAGACAATCCCACTCTTCCTGGGAAAAGTCTATGGCCACATCTCTGAAGGTAACCAGCTCCTAAAATAGAATAATGAAATGAATAATCTCATCTCTTATAAAACTCTGTTCAATCATCCCACCCAAGCACAGAGGGCTGTCTCTGCTACCACAGCCTCAACTATGTCCAACACCTGATCCCTCAGATCTTTCACCCCAGATAATTCTGCATAAAAACAGCAATGATCTTACCCCAGATTTCTACTCCCCTAATCCTGCTGTATTTTTCTCCATGCCCCTAAATTGCCTCTCCTAAATGACCACATGGTAATTTCTCCTCAAATCTCTTATATCTGTCATCTTATCCTAACCCTCAGCGGGTTTCACCTATATGATGAAAGCTACTCTATGAGAATTTACACAAAGTCCTAATGTACATGTATACCTGTATCTATGTCCATATACTCACTCTAGTGTATAAATTAACAAAGTCCAGACTCTCCTCCTATGCACTAGATCTCAGCTCCTCTCATCTACTCAGGCTGTGCTCTAACAATTTCTTCCTTTTCCCTCTTCATCTTCAAACTTTCCTTCCTACTGCATCTTGAACACCAATTTAGAGATATTTACCCATTTTTAAAAGTCTTGTTGATCACAATTTCTCTTTTAGTTACTACCTATTTTTCTAATGCCCTTACATCTACATTTCTGGGGAAAAGTTGTCTGTAAGTTCCATCATTTCTATCCCCATCATGAAGAAAAATGGCTTAGATATGGTATGTGTGACAGAATCATTTTGCCTGCTATGTTAAAGAGTGGGGTAGAAGTAGAGAGACAAGTTATGAGAGCAGAGCTCAAGTAAGAATGAGTCAGGTAAGAAATGATGGTTCAAGAGAGAAATAAAGTACTATCACCAGAACAGTGGGAGTGAAAAGAGGTGAGAACTTGGATATATTCTAAACGTAGAACAAACAGAACCTCCTGATGGAAGATCTTTAGTTTAACTGAGATAGGGAAAACATGATTTCCCTAACTGGTTCCCTGTTTCTACCTTTGTTCCATTCATTTTATTCTCAGGACCAGTCAGATTAAAAGAATTATGTCACTTCTATGCCCCACTGTTCTGTCACTGTTCTGTCACTGAGCTTGAAATGCCTGAGACATGTAATATACAACAAAATTAAGATGGTGAATAGGCTGGATATACAAGCCTGAATTTCAGGAGAGGAGCCTGGGTTTTATATTATTTGGTGGTTTTTGGCTTACAGATAGTATTTAATGCTATAAGCAGGATGAGATACCAAAGGACTGAGACAGAGTAGATAAGAGGAACAAGTACTGAGCCCTCTTAATTAACAGGTACTTAATAAAAATTTGTTGAATAAATGATGTTTGCGCAGAGACTAGAATGAAATTTCTAGGGAAGAATCTAGGGAAAAAGCATTCCAAGCAGAGGGAACAGCAAGTGCAAGGTCATGAGTTAAGAATGTACTTACGCCAAGGAAGCCAGTGTGTCTAGAAGTGCGTGAATTATGGACAGGTTGAGAAAAGTTAGATGAGATTGGAGGGGGAGTTAGGAAAAAGATTACATAGAGATTGCTAGCTGAGGCAAATCTGCATTTATCCTGAAGGAATAGGAATCCTTTGCAGGGTTTTATGAAGTGACTTAACTGGTTTCTCAGAGAAGTTTCAACAGGAGGAAAATCAATGCCTGGTTGTTTTGAAAGAAGAAAATACCAACTCACCTGATACACGGCTCTCAGAAGTCCAACAGCCATCCTTTTCTCCTCTAGGCTCTTCTTTTGAGAAATGGCAGTGCCCTCAGATGAAAAAGAGGGAATAGAAAATGAGAAACTTGGCTTGACTTGCAGCATCTAGAATCAAGAGACAAGAATATTTGGTTTCTCTTTCCTTCTGTTTTGAGAGGAGCTTCTTCTCCAGAAGAGATGAAGGATAACGAAGATGTACCAATCTGTTTGCTGACAAGTTACCAGTGACTAAATCATTTTCTAATGTTTTATTTTTCTATCTTTTTTTCTTTTTTAAGAGACTAGGTTTTGCTAGGTTGCCCAGGGTTGTCTTGAACCCATGGACTCAAGTGATCCCCAGTCTCAGCTTCCCAGGTAGCTGGGATTACAGGCACACACTACGACACCCAGCTTCCTCGTGTTTTATTTTAACAACAGATTTTCTTGACTTTACAAATACAGATCCCGAGGAATGTAATCATTTACATAAAGACACACAACAAATTACAGCGCCTCCTCTCCAACAAGTCAAAGATTCTGCAATTTGATGGCTCGCTGGATCTCTTGACTAGTGTTAAAAGATACTGGTGACCACAGTCTCACTCAGTCCCTCTACATATAGATGTTTAAAAACTACAGAGCCACCCACTTTTCTACACACCTCAGTCAGTGGCGTAGGGGGGTCGCATATCCTCATCGTCTCCTACACTCCCCAGCCTCAAATACGAGGTATCACAACCTTGGCTTCACACACTCCAGTCACAAAGAGCCCCTGGCACAAAAAAGGACGAGAAGACCTTCCCATCCCCACTCTACGGGACCAAAGATCTTCCTCATTCGTCTGCACAGTCTCACAGATATGTCCACGGGTACATCGGTTGGCACCGCTCTGTGACAACCATCATCTCACACGCAGCGCCACACAGAGGGCTGGGAGCCGCGCGTCCGGGGACCCGCAGGCGCGACTCATGCACTCCCTACCTGCAGCAGCGACCTGCCCGGGCAACCCCCGCAGCGGACACCTCCAGTCGCGAGTCTAGAGAACCCAGCCCCCGCGGGTCGGGAGAGTAGCTCCACGGCCTATGGCGGACACAAAGGGGCAGCCGGCCCAGCGCTCGCAGGGGCCACTGGGAAATGTAGTCCAGATCAGCAGAGGCCGCCGCGCAGCGGTGTCACTGCAGGGGCGCCGCTTCGCTGGAGTTCGTGATGCCAATGCCCCACCCCCCACTGTTATGGGTACCCCGAGCCCCGCCGGCTGCTCCTTGGCGTTCAACTGCAAACCTAGAAGTCCTGATTCCTCTCGGCTCCAAGCCCGGGTCCGCCATGGGGACCGACCGAGCGTCCCACTGATGGGGGCTCGCCGCACCGGCACAACAGCTTAGTCCACCTCTGTCAGAGACCCCCCCCCGCCGCCCCTCCGCCCGCGCAGACCTCCGAGCCCGGACCACCCGAGGGGGCGGGGCCTGCGAGCTGCGCCTATTAGCGTGCGGGTCTCCAGTGCCTAGGGCCAGTCCCCAGAGCTGCGCGAGGGGTGCCGGAAAAAAGGGCTGAGGGGCACCCGAGAATAGAGCGTGCAGGCCAAGGCCCACCTCCCTTCGGGCTCTCTTACTCTGTGAATGATTATCTTTAAGAGGCGACGCGTGGGGTCAGGGTACAGAACTCGTCGCCTTGCTCATAGGGTTCTTGGACTTGTGAATATGGTGATGGTGGGTGTGTAAAGTGTCCCCCTCCTCCTAAAGATTATTCTGCGAGGCGTCTACAGTGCATCCCTACATTCATATACGAATGTTGTATCCCCAAAGAGACCTGTGATGCTCTGGCCCTCCACAGCTATTTAATCTGACTCTTCACACCCTAAGAAAATAGTGCTTACATTTTAACTTTTCGTTTGTCTTTTCCACAAATGACTGTGATGCTGAGTTGGTACATGAGACGTTGATTCTATTATTGTTTCTGTGACAGTCATACATCAAACTCTTGAGTTAGGATAAGCATGCTGCCTTCCTGTGACTATGTATGTGACTGTGTTATTCTGTGACATTTTCGACCACGAAGATTAGACTTAATAGATGTGGGTTTCTTCTATGTGAAATACTGATCTGTGGTATCCAAACAGCACCTACTGTGCCAAGTGCTGTTTGAGATGCTGGGATAAACAGAAAATAAATTTTAAAAAATAGTAATTGATTATTAATGGGAAGAAAAGCAGCTTCAAGACGCTTACTATATATGTCACTGGAAAATGTAAACCTGCATGTACACAAAGGAATAAGAATACCAAAGAGGGTAAACATGTAAGAATTTTTTAGTATTATAATCTTACCAAAAGATTAATTGTAAATAAAAATAAATATAGCTAAATATACTATACTAACAGATATATATGTACATGTATATGCATAAGTTTATGTTACATAAAAAATACATGACAAACTACAAGGACAGAAAAGTAAATGAAAATAAAGTATTGCATGGTTCCTATATTGTGACTGTAATATCACTTAGATGAAAACTGTGATAAATCAAAGATGAACATGCTAAGCCTAAAACCACCACTAAATGAACAAAATAGATATAACTCATACCCAACAAGAAAGATAAAACAAGCTGGGCGCGGTGGCACACGCCTGTAATTCTGGCTACCTGGGAGCCTGAAGCTATGAAGTCACTTGAGTCCGTGAGTCCAAACTACCCCAGCCAACATAGCAAGACCTAGTGTCTAAAAAATAAATAAATAAATAAATAAATAATAAATAAAAACAATTATAAAAAAATCCCAAAGAAGCGAGAAAGAAGGGAGCAAATATGGAAAAAAAACCTGCAAGATGGGAGGTTTTATTTCAATAATCAGATTAACTACAAGTGATCTGAATATCCTAATTAAGAGGTACTTAGTGTCAAGCCACATGTTTTTATTTTTAAGCACGATTCAACCATAAGCCACCTATGAGAAATTTACCACTTGGTTAAAAGCACAAGGGTGGAAAAAACGGTACACCATACTAATACCCTATAAAGCTGGTTTGGAAATGGATTCTTACCTGGCACAAAAAGCACAAGGAACTGAACAGAAAATAAGTTCAATTTCAAAAGTAAAAACTTGTGTACATCAAAATCTTGGGAATAGACTAACCAAAGTAACTCCATTTTGTTTAAAACCCCCATTTTAATTAATTAATTAATTTATTTATTTATTTTACCGGAATTCACCCCCCCCACCCTCCCTGACCATTCCCCCTCTGTCCCGCCCCCCCACCCCGAGTTGTAACCATTTTAAAACCCCCATTTTAAAGTCGGTGTCCTTTCCCTGTCTTCAGTGGAAAGTACCCACCAGGGCTGGCTGGTCCAACATCTTACATTCTGTTTCTGCCTTCCCTTATTCCTGGTTGCTCTGACAACCGTCTTGTCCACCTGATAGATGATGAATGTTGGCATTACTGGAAACCTGTAGTTATGGAACATGTCCTAAAGTTACAGGACGTGCCCCATAGTTATGCGAACGTGGGAACATGTCCTATAGTTATGGGGACCTGTCCTACACCGGCTAGTTTGCTGGACAATAGGGGGCGGTGTTGGTTTTGCCTTATAAAAAGTCATAACAAACTGCACTGTGTCTCTCTTGCAGCCTTGGCTTGAGAACCTTGGTGCACCAGTAATAAACCTGCAACTTTGAACTTCAGTCCGAGTCCTTGTGACTCGTTGAGTGACTCCTGAGTCACAAGACAAAAGTTATTAAGACGGTGAAAAGACAACATATGGGTGAACTTACTTGTAAATCCTTTATCTGAGGATTTAATATCCAGAACATGTAAAGTACTCCTAATCTAACAGTAAAAAGACAAGCAACCCAATTGAAAAATGAGAAATGACCTTGAACACACATTTCTTCAAGGATGATATACAATTTGGGGAAAAAAACAACACAGAAATGCTCAACAGCATCAATAATTAGGGAAAGCAAATGAAACGACATCACTTTATACCTAGTAGGATAGGAATTATCAAAATATATGAAAATAAGTGTTGGTAAGGATGTGTAGACCCCTCCAGGGTTCTTATCTGGCTTTATTGATATGGGCAAGGAATTCAGAACTAGTCACACAGTCTAACATTCGCACAATTCCATAAAGTCTTTGGTCCCTATAATCTCCCGCTCCCAAACTCCACTGATAAACCCCCGCTCCCAAATTCCACTGCTGAAATCTCCTGCACATGGACACCAACGCCACTCTTGAACGCCTGTCGTCAGAAACTAAAGCTCAAGCTGGGGCGTCTGGTCCCCCAGTATCCCGGACCGGGAACAGCGCGCACCCAACGGAACTAAACGCATAGAGCGATGCTTTCTTCACGGACCGGACAGCACAGCCCGGGACAGCGAAGATGCAGATACCCATTAGGAAGAAGCGAGGAGGGGCGGGCGGGGGCCGCGAAGGCCTTCGGGAATTGTAGTGCGAGGTAGGAGAAAGCTGTACTATTTCAGATTTTTTTTCCCCCCATAGACCAGGGTGCACGCCCAGGCTCCGCGTGTCGACTTCAAGGGAGAACACTCCCTCAAAATTCTAAAATGAGCCTTTCCAGCAGTTCAGAGCGCCTTTAAATGCCCTTAAGCGCTGCGGTTGGCGATTCCCGCGCCTCGCATACAGGAAGTCCCTCCCACCCGGGTAGCCGCGGGGGCCTCTGGGAAGTGTTGTCCCACGTCTAACGGTCCGAGGCTGCTGGTGCTGCTGTCGGCCGCGGCCGGAGCCTACCTAAGTGGCGCCTTCTCTCCCGATCTGCGACGGTTGTGCGCCAGCGGCCGCGCGGAGGTGTGGAATCGGGTTCTGAGGTGAGTCCTAGCGAAGCCGCGAGCTCCGAGTTCCGGACCCTTTGTGCGGGGTGGCCCAGGGGCCTGCAGACCCGGCGTCTGTGTGGTGGGAGGAGGATGCGGCGCCCAGCGCTTTGCGGAGTGAAGAACAGGAGCGTGTCGCGGGCCGTGATCCTGGTTGTTAGACATCCGTCTGTGGCTGCGGGGTTGTGTGTGTCAGCGGATTTTGTGGCTGGCCTTTCCCTTTGATGCTTAATGTGAACGTGGGTGCCAACGTGCTTGGCTGTGAAATCGCGAGCCACGGAGCAGCGCCGTGGATGTACCGTTGTGAGTGAAGATTCGTGTGACTATACCATGGCTTCTTTCCTTTGGTTGTGGTATCTGGGAATGTCTTTAGATGAGCTACCAATAACACCAGCACTTCATTTTGAAAATTTCCCCCTCGTGTTAGCCACTTTTTTTTTTTTTTTTTTTTTTGTGAATTCAAACCTCATGCTCTTGGACTCAACACTCCGAGTCACAAAATACAGGAAAAACTCGGAAAACAATTGCTACTAATAGTCCCGGTCATTATAAAAATTTACTTCCTGTGTTTTCTCATCCATCCCTCTGAATGCATTCATATCTAATATCCGTGCTTAATGGCTTCAAACTTCAGTCACCCTGTGCATGCAGTTCTGTAACTGTCTGTGTCTTTTAAAAACGCAGTTATCTTTCCATTTAAACAGTTAGAAAGCCATACCTAAAGCATTTATCCCTGTTGATACGAAATGTGGTTCTTTTCAGCCTCTTGCCATTTTGCACAGTGTGCTTATCGGCCAGGTATGGCACATAGTTATAATACATTTTCCTGATTTTTTGTTTTGTTTTGTTTGTTTTGGTAGATGGCAGGCTAGTAGAAGAGTCAAAGTGTATGTATGCATTTACTAAAGGTTCCCTAAACCTATCTAGTAACTTTCTTTTAAGGTTCCAACAATCTGTAATATGTTTGTCATAGTGTAAAATTACCAATATTAATAACTCTTGATAAGAGTGGGTGTAGCATTAATATTAGTAATCTGTCAATCTCCTAGAAATAAAATAATTTATTGTATTTGCAGGCATTTGTTTAGTACTACAGACAAGCATTTTAAAAGTTTCTATATGCTTTCTAAAGTAGATTTCTATACCAGTGCTCTGTTTTTAAATTTCCTTTTCAGAATTCATGTATTAAGGATTTGCTTATTTATGTACTCACCATTTGCTGAATGCTGTCTGTATGACAGGAACCATTCTAGATGCTTTGGATATAGCACTGAACAAAAGAAACATACTTGCTATCATGATCCTTAAGTTGTTGGGGGCCAGATAATAAATGAGGTAAGTGACATCTGTCGAGTCTTTTCCTGTAAGCCATGCATTGATGTTTAATTTAATAATCAGGGAATGGGAAGCTTAGAGAAACATCTTTAAATTCTGATTTATACTACATTAATACTATCAAACTGCTTCTGAGGATGAGTATGAATTTCATACATTTCTGCTCAGAATGCAAAATGGTACTGTCACTTTGGTAAAGAGCTTAGTGGTTTCTTTTAAAGTTAAATGTGCTTTAGCAATCTCAACTCTAAGTAGTTACCCAAGTACCCTGAAGATTTATATTCATATACAATATAATTCTGAGTGTGAATATTTATAGCAGCTTTATTTTAGATAAAGAATCCAAATGTGTTTCAACAGGTGAATGCATAAAGAAATCGGTACATTCATATTGTAGACTTCTGCTCAGCAATCAAAAGATGTTGACTATTGATTCATATACAACATGGAAAAGTCTTAAGTACATTTTGCTAAATGAACAAAGCCAGAGCAAAGCCTATCATATTACTCCATTTAATCCTGAAAATTTAGGGGAAAATAGGGACAGAAAGTAGATCAGTGGTTGTCAGGGTTTGCTGTTGGGGGAAGGCACAAACTACACAAGACAATCACCCTGAAAATTAAACTGTTCTGTAGTGTACTCTGATAGATACATGATAGTATCAAAATTCATAAAATTATATAGATGAGTGAATTTTACTGTTTTTTTGCAAATTAAAAAAATATGTAACCAAAATGGAGATGGGACTTGATAAGATTTACTGTTCTATAAATGTATGCCAGAGCCTCACTGAAATTATTAGGGGGGAGGAACTGGCCTACGGAATTTTGTTAAATAGTGCCCCTTTTGTTCGCTATGGAGAGCCTGAATTGTTATCTTTTGAGTATCAGAAGCAAGTCTTAGGAATCATCTGTAAACTTGTTTTTGTACTTTCTCAATTCTTGCTTCATAACATTTGTTATTCATCAGTTTGTTTAACTGTTGTTTTTTTTTTAGAGACCATCCAAAAGTTTTCTGGTGTCCTTGTTTTTAACTGTTTTGAGTTCCTGAGTCAACGCACCTAAATTTGGTTTAATGTTTAATAACTCATTTTAATGAGTTATGTTAATGTTAAGTTTAATGTTAATAACTCATTTTTCTAAGCTTGAGGTTCAGAAAAGGCCATACCCGGGCTCATTTTGCCATTTCAGGGGAGCTGCTTAGACACCATCTTATTCTGCCATCCTATTCAAGACTAATTATGATAGTTCTAAGGAAATAGGGTTCCCAGGGTCACAGTGCTTATTAGTGGCAGAGGGAGGACTAGTAAGTCTCTTGTTCCAGTTGCTGGTCCTTCTCATTTGGCTTTAAGTTTATTTCAGAAGATCATTTAAGAAAAATCCCCAAGTGAGTGGCAAAAATAAATTAGGCCAACAACAGAAAAATCAAGGGATAGTAAAGTAACAAGTGAATTTTTCTCAATCAAATTAAAAATGGGTAATGGGTTATGCATGGATTAGGGAAGGGCATTTGAGTTGTGACTTACAAACTGCAGAATTGCTTGATGTATTTATATTGATTCTATTTATATTTTGGAGCCAACATGAATTTTGTTTTAAAAAATCAAATAGTGCTGCTAGGTTTGTAGTAATGACAATTATTACTATACTCTTTCTTTTCTACCTATCACTAATTCCTTTTCCTAGAGGGACCTACTTTGTTTGTGACTTAGATTTATTCTATTTTTCTAAGCCATATGTTTATCCTGCTATTTATTCAACACTTCAGATTTAGATTTTTTTTTTACCACCACTATCACTAGCTAAAACATTATTCACACATACAAACCTCTCTTTAATTATTTTACCACTTTGGTTAAATTCCTGTGTATTTGGTACTTAAATATTTCTTTCTAAATGTCTCAATATACGAAGATACTAGGGGTATTTGGTCAGTTTCATAATTCTCTTGGTTATTTGCTTTCATGAAGCTCTGTATCTTTCTATTCCATGTCAACTGTTTATTCTGTGATGCAGAGCTATCACTAAATTCATGGAGCATCTCTACTTCCTGTCCACCCTTTGTCTGACTCCACATGATCATACTGGTATCCTTATACATATTATCTCTGTGGTATGAATATTCTTGGATTTTATGATGGATATAAGTAGCATTATGCTATGCTATCATGTTTTAATCTGCCTTGTAGATACATGTTTTCTGAAATCACAAAGGAAGCTTGATATAATGGGTTTTTACTCTCTTTTCCAGTTCCACCTTCTAAGACCCTATGCATTCCCATAAAGAGGAAATGACTGAGCCCCGGGTAAGTTTTAAATAGTCCATGTATTCCCTGCCTTATTTTAGTGTAAATTTAAGGGCACAGCAGTAATCCATACAATAAACTGGAAAATCCCCACCTACATAAAATGTATATACAGAGAAATTAAGAATAGGAAAGTTAAAACCAAGAGTTAAAATATGGTTATATAGGAAAAAAAAATCATTCAGAAACTTTAAAGGTAGACTTCAACTCTGAATTTCATTGTTATGGGCAAAGCAAACCTGCACAGAAATTCATTAAAAATTTTTCAGAGTACATAAAGATAAAAATGAACATTTCTAGCAGAAGTAAACTTCACATTGGTACCTAGATCAATAATACATAATAGTGTAATTTATTATAATTGATAAACATAGTTTTTTTTATGGTCCCTTTTGAGTAAGGATACAATGAGTATATGTCAAAATAGCCCAGCACTGGAAAGAATGCAAAATAAAACAGAAAAAGGGGTAAATTACATAGAGTATTTCACAAAATGAAAGACTACACAAGAATTTAAAAAATTTAAAAAATAATAGATTACTGCTACTCACAGCAACAAGGATGAATCACATATGTAAAAAGAAACCAGAAAGAAACAGGAACACTGTGATTCCATTATGTGAAGTTTGTATCTGGCAAAACTAATCTCTTGTGCTAAATGTGCTAATGCTAAAATGTTTGGGGACATAAATATAAAAATATATGACTGTACTTAAAATTAGTGGTTTTACCATCTTCTATGCATATCATACCTTATTTTTAAAAAGAAAACTAGAATAGCTGAAGAAATTGATGGGATGTATATGTCTTTCATAAACCTACATCATTATCTTTTTCAATGTACATTTTTTATACGTTGGATCACAATCTAAAGTAATAATTTCTAGTAAATTCTGATAATCTTGGTCCAGTAAAATACAAACAAGAAGGTTTTGTTTGGTTTACTGTTTTCTATCCAGTCCATGGATCAATGCTTAGTATTCATGATTTTTATTAATGTTTTTGTTCTGAAGTATTTGAACCTGCAGTTCCTTATTCTTTCACTCTTACAATGATGTTTCCCTCTTTTTAAAGGATATTTTCTTTCCTTAGAATGTCATCTTTTTTTTTCATACTTTATTGGGCTGGGAATCATTCTTTCTCAGACTTGTCCTGCAGTTTTAGATATTGAACCTATCTTACTGCCTTTCACCCTTAAATCAGATGAGTGATTTCTGCCTGTCACTCATTCATTCATTCATTCATGCATTCATTCATTTATTTTTGAGACTAGGTCTTGCTATGTTGCCCAGGGTAACATCCTGGGATCCCACGGACTTAAGTGATCACTAGACTCAGCCCCCAGGTAGCTGGGATTACAGGTGCTTGCCACCACGTCCAGCTAGGTCTTTAGAGACTAGGTCTCACTATGTTGCCCAGGGTAGTTTTGAACCTGAAGATTCAAGCAATCTCTAGCCTCAGCCTCACAGCGCTGGGATTACAGGCATATGCCACCATGCCAGCCTCCCTGTCTTTTAATTTAATGTAATGTGTATAGTCTGTGTCTGGCTTCTTTCACTTAATATCATGTAGGTCACATTCATATGAATTGTTGCATGCAGTTATACAGTTTAGTTAAATGCATTGCTTGATATTATTCAGCTATGTGAATAAAACACAATTTTATTTATTTACTCTATTGATTGGCATTTAGGTAGTTTATCTTTTGGAACAATTGTAACTATTGTTGCTGTGAACTTTCTTGTATATGTCTTTTGATTCACATTCATACACATTTCGTGTATTAACTAAGGCATCGTTAGTTTATCAAACTCAAACACAGTAAAAAGAGACACTTATCTAAATTTGAGCACGTAAAAATTACATTTTTCTTTCTAATAAAGTCACTCAAATAAGTTGGCAAAATATGACAGCAGTTTTAGTAATATATATGGTAGACCCAAGATTGAATTTAAGTACATATTTACAAACTGAATTAAAATCCAATTGAAAACTGCAGCCAATGAAAAAATTTGCAATTGAAAAAATGAGAACAAATTCCCAATAAAATTTTCAAATTATAAGACAAGAGAAAGATATAAAAGGAATCCGAATAGGGAACCAAGAAATAAAGTTATCATTATACACAGATGATATGATTCTCTATGTAGAGAACCCAGAAAAATCAACAGAAAAACTGATTGAAATAATAAACCGATTTGGTAAGATAGCTGGATACAAAATCAACACGCAAAAATCAACAGCATTCGTATATGCAAAGAATCAGTCAGAAGAAGAAGAAATTAGAAAAAACACCCCATTTACCATTGCACCAAAGAAAATCAAATACTTGGGAATTAACCTAACAAAAGACGTAAAAGATCTATACAAAGAAAACTATAAAACATTCTTAAAAGAAATAGAAGATGATGTAAAAAAATGGAAAGACATTCCCTGTACATGGATCGG